>JAVLVB010000319.1:354788-392041 GCA_032876305.1 Orestias chungarensis | reverse complement strand
ATATATATATATATATATATATATATATATATATATATATATATATATATATATATATATATATATATATATATATATATATATATATATATATATATATATATATATATATATATATATATATATATATATATATATATATATATATATATATATATATATATATATATATATATATATATATATATATATATGTTTAAAGTTAGTAACCTTAGTTTACACACAAAAAAAATGAGTTTTCATGTTCCTGCAAACTGCTTGCACAAAATACACAGCTGCTTAAATTAAGCTTCAGTTTCATTGTGTTCTCAGAAATATTTCAGATGGAAAGATAAATGTTTGTGACTTCTGTACATGTCTTATCCAGGAGATGGCACTGCAGGTACATTGCAGGGGGAATGAACATTTAAAAAGTGACTTTGTAGCCTTAGTGAGATGAGGGCAATGATAGTGAGGGTAGGTGTAGGTTTATAAAGTGGAATTATGGGTACTTTTTTTTTGCCCACTATTATATTATGATAATGAATAATATAAAAGTGAACTGTAGGTTTCCATTTCGTTTTATAAATGGGAATCTGTGTGGAATGCTTTTTATATTAAGGCCCTCAAACATGCTGTTATAAAGTAACAATCAAGCAACATCAAAAAGACCAACAAATACACCATACAATTTGGAGATACAATTATGAACGCGTGTACATCAGCTACAACAATAAACAATGTTCAATACTAACAGACAGGGGAAAGAAAAGAAAGAAAAAAAAGAATCCAGCAAATCCATGGTAACTCTTGAGAAGCTGCAGGGATTGGCAACTAATTTTAAATAATTTGTTTGCAAGACAAGGATTGGTTGTGTCCACCAGAAATGGCTTTTTGGAAGTATATGTATAGAAGTTCCATTTAAAGCTGACCACAAGGGGGGGGGGGGGCTTTTCTTATCAGGCTTTAAAAGACATAAACCTTTGAGAGGGTGGTTCACCCTATAGACACAGGTAAAAAATATATATACATAATGTTTTAGTTGAAAGGATGCCCATATGTTAAAGTCAAAATTACAGAAATAAATCAAATGGAGATATTCTCAGATAAAACTTGTGAAAGGGAGAATCTCTGTCCACACTGAGATTTGCAATGCTGATAAATCCAACCAGTACCCCAGACAACACTCAAGGAACTGTGACCTATTAATGGCATACTATGGCCTCTTAGCTAATTACAGCTGGAAGCAGCTCCAACAAACATGCAGCTCTGAACAGGATGAATCAGGTAGGGAAGATCTGAACCCAAATATGGCAAAGCACCACCTTTAGACTCGAATATCAATTGTAAAAAAATGTATACGTTTTGGTTGGTTGTCCTTATGGCATGTCCTTAGTTGTATAAAAAAATACCACTCGGCTGGGTGAAACTGACACTTCAAGGACTTACACAATTGGATATGACACCGATGTTGTGAAAGGCTACTGACGTGCTAAAGGGGAGAAAGTCCGCTGTAATCGGGGACATTATTTAGAGAGCTCGAGTCATTTCCAACAAATGGTGCCCTTTGCTTTTCATTCCTTACATACTTTAAAGAGCAACTTCAGGGAAACACTTGGATTGGCTAATTTTTCCCACCACAGGTAAGAGTGGAAATTCACAGTTAAGGTCCAAAATACATTTTCAAAATATGATAAGGAGCAAAAATTAAAAAAAACAAAATCAATAAACCATCAAAAACAAACACATAGTGTGTAATAAAGTTAAACTTTTATTGCAAACCAAACATGGTCACATAAACAATTTTACAATTTACAGTACATTAAACATGAATAGTAACGTATACATATTAAAGCATACCTTTAGTCAATTTCTTCTTCAATATACATTAAAACTAGTACACATGACTCCAAATATACAAGAAACTTAAATACCGTCAAAAAATGCATTACACCAATATTTAAAGTGGAATGTTCTGTTCGAATGTTGAGCCTGTCGGGAGACTGTCGTTACATCAGTGTCAGGTAATTTGGAAGACTCAATGTGTGTGTGGGGGGGGGGCGTGGCTGGCAAGAGAAGAGCAAAGGATTACTCCTCCACGCATGCCACTCATTCTCAACTCAGTGCTGTCTTTCCACCTCTCCATCAGCAGTAATGTGCAAATGAAGGTATGAAACATCATTTGAGTCCCGACGTCAAACAATTCAAAGTTAGTGCTACATCCTTGGATGACTACAGAAAGTTTTATATAATATATAAACACAGAAGAAAAAACCCAAATGACGTGACTCCTGATGGAGAGAGAAGATTTAGCCACCTCCGAGAGAAATGAAACACCCCCCTCTGTAACATTTAGCTTCTTCAGACTCCCTTTTTTTTTTTAAACGATAAAATAAAACAAACTGCACGAGAAAAAAACGGAAGCACCAAAAATGTATAACATCTCTGGTCAGGCTAAACATGTAGCTTCCCCTAGTGTAGTGGAGGGAAGATGTTTTTGCTAGACTAATTGGAAATGTTTCTTTTTTTTTTTTGTTACTGTTGTTGCTGCTGTTTAACCTTCCTCGTATGACTGAAAACGATGACGTTTTGTTGTGTGCTCGTCAGTTGGGACATAAAGGTAGCTGTGAAGCTGCCTGAGTTATGTGCAAAAATTCTCCACTAGCTGGAGAGAACATGTATATAAGATTAAAAAAGGATTTAGGAATGGAGGAAAAAAAATCCCAACCTTTTAAATACAGCAGACATTCTCTCATCGCAAGTGTTTCAAATGCACTCAATTGTAGGAGGGAAGATGGCAAGTACACATGCTGTTGAAGGGCTCTCACAGGGCCTGGTTTTGGAGTGAACCATCAATCTGATGGGAAACGATGAGTGGAGATCAAGACATAAGTCCACCGACATGGCACAGGAAAAATCTAAGTCCAGTGAGTGATGACCAGTGTCCGCACTGAGCGACTCAGTTTGCATCCTATAAGTACGAGTCCATGGATGGGGCATAGGAAAAACCCACGAAGGCCTCAGCTGCCTCTTTGATGCTGGCAGTGGCGAGCGCGCAGTCTGGGGAGCAGCCGATGGAGTTGGGAACCGGCTCGTCCGTGAACTCCGGATCAAAGTGCCGCAGATCATTAGGTCCAGTCTGAGAGAGCGGGAAAGAGAGGATTAGTGATGCTATCCAGCACTTCGCCTTAATTGGACATGCTCAGATTCACAGAGCAGATGTTCCATGCCTTTGATCTTGTTGCGTAAGCACAAATTACATTTTTTACTTGTGTGCAAGGCAAGAGTGCATCTTTTTAATGATGATCTTGTCATGTACAAAGATGATAAAGGATTTAAATAACCTTACCACATTAGGGTTGAATGGAGGAGTCATCTTCTTGGCATTAAGCTCATCCCAGTTGATGGGAGAGAAGAATACGTGGCTCTTGATTTCAAGCTGAGGAACACAAACAGAAACCAAATGTTCATGGATGTCCACCGACATGCAGAACCACATGGACCGCTAAGCAAAACCAATGCATGGATACTCACAAAGTCCTCTGTGCAGCCCAGCCTCTTGGTGCGGTCTTTCTGTAGCAGACCCTCCAAAAGGTGTCTGGCCGCGTTTGAGATGTTGGGCTTCAGCTGCAGAGGCTTGTTCAGGATGTTGTCGTACATTTCCGCGGTGTTTCGGCTGTAGAACGGAGGCTGCAGGTGTGATGAGATTAAAATATTCAATATCAAGAGAACATGATCTATGCATTACGTGAAGAAGCAACTTTAGGGATTTTATGTAAGTATTATGTAGTACACACCAGGCCGTACACCATCTCATAAAGAACAGCTCCTAAGCACCACCAGTCTACTGTCCTGTCATATGGCTGCTTGTGTAGTACCTCGGGAGCTAAATACTGTAAAGGAAAACCACAAATAAACTCAAAAGACAATCTCTTTAGGAGCAAAAAAAGACTTACAAGTTAAAGAACAAAACAAAAACGTCTCTTTACCTCTGGCGTACCGCAGAATGTCGACGTAGTCCCGTTGGGCTCAATGTTCTCCTTGCAGAGGCCAAAATCTGTGAGGATGATGTGGCCCTGGGAGTCCAGCAGGATGTTCTCTGGCTTAAGGTCTCTGTATACTATGTTGAGAGAGTGCAGGTATCCCAGTGCACTAGCGATCTCAGCCGCATAAAACCTGGCTCTGGGCTCCAGGAAGCAGCGCTCTCTCTGAAGGTGGTAGAACAGCTGCAATTAAGGAAGAACACAAAAGGGAAAACAAAATAAGATTATACATTAATATTTGCTTTGGTTGAAATTATAATGTCGAAATGAAATGAAGAACAGCAGGAAATTTGTAGGAGAAAACCCAATATTAAAAAGAAAGAGCTAAGAGAGGAAACCGGATGGGAGGAAATGAAAAGGCAGGAAGGCGACTAGCCTAAAAAAAAAAAATATGTGTGACAGTAGAAGAGATGAAACGAAGGCCATAGGTGGAGAGAAGGAGAGAGAGAGGGAAAAAGAGAGAGAGAAAAAAAGAGAGAGAGAGAGAAAAAGAGAGAGAGAGAGATAGCAAGGCAAGCAAGATGATGGACAGAAAATAAAAATCATAGATTAAATGTGCTCGATTTCCTGATGAGGTTCATATTTAATCAGCACTATCTTTGCTCATGCAACAATCAGAGGAAATTAGCTCGATTAGACACACAGAGTCTCTGTGGCGCTGCTAATTATGGAGCAGAGTTTTCTTTTGCTGCCGTCCAAGCCCGTGGTTTCCTGAGCGGTGTTTCCTCCAGTAAAAAAAAAAAAATGTCTGCCTCTCATGACAGGATTTCCCCTTTGTCTCATCTAGCAGAGACTCATTCTCTAAAATCTGTTGCAGCCTTCTCACTTTTTAAAATTGTCCTCATTGCTTCATCCTCATGTCCGAGCTACTTGAAAGGCATCTAGCTCCGATTTGTCTGTACTATAAACGGCATCTTGAACTGCTTCTCTATTTACAATATAGACTTTAAGTCGCAAGTCATTGAATAAAAATGCCTATTACATTTTGATAAATGTAACCCTACTCAAATATAATACATGCTCTTATTGTTTTTATTCAGTTTCAGTTAAGCAAAAACAACTCACCTCTCCTCCATTGATGTAGTCCAAGACAAAGTAGAGTTTGTCGGCTGTTTGGAAAGAATAATGCAGGCCCACTAAAAATGGGTGCTTGACATTCTTCAGCAATACATTCCTCTCTGACATGATATGTTTCTCCTGAAAGAAAGAAAGAAAGAAAGAAAGAAAGAAAGAAAGAAAGAAGAACCAAAACAGCAGGGGTTAGAGACGTTTACCATAAACATGCCTCGTTACGTATTGGGCTTTTTGCCTGTGTGTAAATCTAAACGCGGGCATGTAGTCACACACACCTCTTTTTTCTTCAGAATGGCCTTCTTCTGTAAAACTTTGACTGCGTAGAACTGGTCATCTGTGCGGTGACGGGCGAGCAGCACCTTGCCGAAGCTGCCCTTGCCAATCACTTTGAGGAAGTGGAAGTCGCTGGGCTTGGCTGAGGGATTGGACGACGGGCCGAGGTTGATCTGCTGGGATGGACTGGGCTGTAATGTGAACAGAATAAAGTTTAGACACATGTATGAGCTGATGTTGAAAATAAATAAATAAATAAGGCTATTATATGTTGCTTAGTGCAAGAATACTCACAGGAGGAGAGGGGTTTGAGTTCATGAGCTCAGCATCCTGCGGAGGAGTCAGGTTCAAGATAGACTGCACCTCAGGACTAGAAAAAACACACAAAACAGAGAAGTTGTGGCTTTAGATGTGGTTGCCTGAAAGAAAACAATAATCACTTTTTTTGAAGCCTCAAACAGATGATTTGGTCAGCGGACAAACTACCCACTTCTCCGTTGTGGGTTTCTAGACGTTCTGTCCTCTGGCTGAGGCGGAACAACAATATGAGTCAGATGCTACTCACTGTTTGCAGGCGTAGGAGTTGGCGGAGAGCTTCTGAATGAAGTCGTTCAGTCCCATCCTCCTTTGTTTCATAAAAGCTGCAAAACGATCACAAAAAGAAATGAAACAAATCAATCAATAAGGCTCCAAGGATAAGCTGATAAGAGGGGTAAAAAACACTTCAACGCGTCACATCATAGTCCGTACCAGTGACTAATTCCACGAGGCCTCTCGTCTTTGAGTAAGTCAGAGCAGGATTCTCCGTTTCTGTTTTGATCGTCATGATGAAGCGTTACAAGATCACACCCGCACTCATGAGAGGCCAAGATGTAAATAGTGAACTTCTATGTCCCTACTTCATAAGGGGGCCTAAAGGGGGAGGAGCTAAACACGCCCACTGGAGGCCGAAACATATCATGTGGCGATCAATCCACTTTGGACCAATAGAGGGCAGCCGCTCGTCTGACGCGCTCAGCGACGCGCCTGTCAGTGCGCCTGCGTCACGGAGGTAAAGAAAAAAAAAACGACCCACGGTTCCGTGGAACATTTATGCTTCGCGCACAAGTTTGTGCAATTCCATGTCTGGAACATTGCAACACGTCAAGTTTGCAAAAGAAAATAAAAAACAAACTGCAAATGCAAATTAAAAAAATCCTCCGCTCTACATTTTTATCTTAATGTTCACAACACACATCGGTTTGCATCATCGGTCTTTTATACTGTTTTTTATTTTGTTTTTTTCAAAACAGAACCCAAACATTTGAAAGAACTTTTCATTGTAAGACAAAATCAAATCCCTTCGTTGCTTTGCCGGCTTGTCGCTGCGTTGAAAAAGTCCACAAAAGAGTGGAAGGAGGGGGGAGAACCTGAGAGGAGAGGGAGGCAACATGTCAAGAAAAGCCGCTGTGAGTGGAAAAGTACAGACACAAAACTCCTGAACACCTCCAAACCCGAGAGCAAGTGAAAATAATCAGCAGCGGCAGCTGAGAAAAGAGCGTCGGGTGTTTGAGAGCTCGATTGATTAGAATGTGTCCAAACTTGGCTGGTGCGCGTCGCGTTTGGAGCGCAGAGGGAAACCGTGATGAGCTCCGAACACCTGGTTCAAGTTGAACCCTCAAGTTGAACGAGTGGTCTGTCTGTATGCAACGAGGGATCTCCTGCAGGGGAGGGGGAGCAGGTTCCTTGTAATGGAACATAGACCGTCGTGCGTGGAAATGGATGAAAAATACGCAAAACGCGCAGTGGAAAGTTCACACCAAAAAGCTGTAACGAACTTAGCCTTGTCTAGATCACAGTGATTCCCAAAGGTTTCACATTTGACTCTTACAAAACCAGCAAAGCTTTAATCTCTAAAACGAGTTTGTCATCTATGCTCTGCCAGCTGGAGCTCAAGAGTTCAACAAGTCGCATCGGGACAGTAAATCTCTGACATATGTGTCTGTTCGAGCTTTCGCTTCTATCCCAGGCACAGAAAGAGGGTTATGCAATGTAAGGCGCTTTAAAGAAAAGGAAGAAGGAAGAAAAAAACGAGATGCAGAGAGGCCGCAGTCGTTTCTATACTTACAGGTCAAAGCGGATGTTTTGTCTTTCATCAGGATGCTTTAAAAACTCCAAGGTCACAACAAGCAGAGGGGCCGCGGGCTCCTTGGCATCGATGTGCTCAAACTACAGCGCATTCCTCTCCTTGGAGAGCTTCTTTCAGCATTTTTTTTCCTCTTCATTTTAATCAGGGCGGAGACGCACCGCCTCTATTTCCTTCCATCCCTCGGTTTTCTGTTTCTCGGGTGGTTGCATGACTTTTCGCAGGGAGGGGGCGAGACGTGAATGAATGGCGCCTTTAAATGCTCCCAGTGAGGTTCCTATCAAGTTACACACGCAGAGACACACCGAGGCATCTACCTTTGGGTTATTAGAAAGTCTATTTTAAAGGCTAGTTTTGTTCAACCCTTTAACAAATGACAAAAAAAAGAAGAGATGAAAGAGCAGAGTCCCCTGAATGGGTTGAGGTTTGTTTAAAGCAAATCAATAATCCTGCTTAAGCATCTTCATCCCTTTTATCTAACTTCAAACCAATTTCTATTCATTGAATAAAGAATGGAGTACAATGCTATGGTGTACTAAATAGTAATGATTAAGCGAGTGAAAACAATGGGATTAGATGTTCTTTAGGTTCACAAAACAGGGCAGTTACATCTTTTCGGTCAGTTGTATGCTTCAAAACACAAATGGACACAAATGTGTTCACAAACTGATATTTTACAACACCAAGTGGTTTATGTAAAATAAAAAGTTCATTCAACACAATTCCAATACAAAATATGATGTTGAAAATCATCCTTGCTTCTAGATTCAGTGCATGTTATTGTTGTATTTGCAACTTGGAAGCTTGGTGCACCATGTGCCAAACAAACAAAAAGTCAAAACAAAAGAAGCAGCCACAGCATAATAATGGAAAATTGAGTGGAAGAAAAAAAGATTAAATAATAATAATAAAATAAAAACTGTTGACAAAGCGATAATAACCACAGTCTTGGGAGGACAGTTAATAAAGCCCAAGATTTGTTGGAGATATTTTAGCTGCTGATTTGGGTTTGGTGTGTCATCACACTGAGGTAGCCAGGAATTATTTCCACACTTGTACCTGAGTTTATTTTCCATTTGTGTTCTAGATCAAGTCCCCAGTGTGTGTGTTTTGGTGTATTAGTGTTGGGGGGAGTGGAAAAGCACATAATCTAAACTGATTGACGTCATATAATCGCAGACATGTGGTGCAAAGTCACCTGTGGGTGTTAATCCAGTGTTTTATCAAGTCCAAACACAATGCAGCCATTAGCAGGCGATTTTTTGGGAGCACTTAAAGCTTCTCTAGGCTGGTAATATTTATGGTGATGGTGCTTTCATTTTCCAAAAGGATTGGGCAAATACTGGCACTACTTAAAGCGCCAACACCTGGTTACCTGACCAGATTTACCTGACCTAAACCACAGAGAATTTATAGAATATTGAACACCTTATAGAAGGACAAGTATTAGATTCAAAACTTTCGAAACTGTTTTGAATAATAACCCAATCACGACGCAGTGCTTGATGAATAGGATCGACTGGAACGTGTGTAAGATATAATTGGAATGAAAATATTGTTCTTGTGAAGTGCCTTGGGATGGCATGTGTTGTTAAATTGGCGGTAGATTAATAAAATGAAACCCAATTTAATTGAAGTTTCTGTGTGGGAGTAAGATTAACAAGCCAAAGTTTCTATCCAGGTTAAAGGCATTGCTAATGCAGAAGTCAAACTCTTGGTAGCAAGGTTCCTGACTCATTACAACAGAATGAAAAGGTTTACATGCTATGTTGTCCAGACAGGTTTAGAACATTTATTCAAATTTCTCTGAAGTCATGTTTATAATCCACTTCTTATTTTTGTGTTTTTGCATATCACGGTTTAACATAAGAGATAAGCAGCATGATCTCAACTTTTAGTTGAAATTTCGTTAAAATCTTTAAGACAGTTTATAATACCTTTGAGGTTTATACTTAGTATCCCAGATTATTACCTCCTCAAATAAAGTGCATGTAACCTGCACAAATTCTATTGGTTTAACTTTCCCAGTTTGTTGTATCAGTGTCATAAATCTAACTTTCCTTTAGAAAAACAGATCATTTACAGCTTTATGTTTCTTCCCACTATTTCCAGCTGAAACTGTTCACACACTGGACTCAGCTTTGGAAATTTACTGGGTTGACAGGTTCGTGTTTGGCAGTTGTCAAGAAATACCATTGATAATTATTAACCCCGTCTCCTGATACATGCACTATTTCAATTTTTGGCCACATGCACACAGCTGGCTTTTTTCTAAAAAATAGCGTTTAGAAGATTCCTTTAAGGTTTTGATGGAAATAATGGTGAACATTATTGTGTAATCCTCTTTAGTTTGGTGTGAAACATACCTGCATTTTTTTTTAATGACAGAACGTTCAATCTGACTGTACTTTTCTCAAATAAATCTTAGATGTTAAAGTCTATTTAACATAAACAAATATATAACTTTTGTAAAAACTTTTCCTTCATTTTTTTTCTGCTCAGTTGTTCGGGCTGATTTCTTTTCATTCTTCAGGTTTGTTTCTTAATATACAACCAATACCCCACAAATCTCTTTATGGGTGCTTTAATATTTCCTATGAATGGCAGCTTTATTCCATTTAATGCCATCAGTTTTGTCAGTATTGTCTTAGGAACACTGCAAACACATTCCCATTTATTTCTGTTCTTTGAAGCAAATCTGATGAAAATTGTTATTGTACATTATAGATAAAAATGTTTCCCTTGGCTGCTTTTGTTAATTTTGGTTTCCCTTAGTTGCAGTGAGGGCACTAAGGACAAAAAATATCAAAGAGTGGCACTGACCTCTCTATGTACACACATCTTTACATTTAAAAGCAGAGCTTAATATTTTTAATTTGTTGATTGAATGATTGGATTAAATAGTCTTCGTGTTACATTTGTAGTCAGATGAAATTCTAATTTGAAAAAAATATATAATTTAACACAAATGTCCTTACAAGTTATTAAAAAATGTTTTTTTCCCACCATTCCAAAACCTTAACACCAAGTATAATGTTTGCCTTTGATATAAGAGCTTAAGTAAGCTACTGTAAAAAATATATTTATTTGTTAATTTATTCACTGCTGTACAAACGTCCTTGAATCTTTACACACATTACAACCACTGATTTCAAATGCATTTATTTCTGTGGCGTTATTCAATACATCAAAGGCAAAAACTACATGACTATGTAACAGAAGGGAAATGAACGAGATAAAACCATGAAAAGAGTGGCTGGCATTTGTATTCAGTCTCACTGACTCTAAATAAAATCTAGTTGGGCAAAAACTTAAACTGAAGTTGGCTATTGGAGAGTACTATTTTAACTTTTTTTTTATGTTGATGCATCTCTCTTTTCCTTTTTTTTGTTCTTTTTATTGTCTTTTTTGGGCTAATCAAACCATACATTTTAAAAGTTTATCAGGTAAAGTAGTTAAAACCACTAAATCTCAGTGGGGTCCCTAACACGCTTGTTATTAATTATAGGTGGTTCATAAAACACATCTGAAAGATAGTGTTCAAAAACTTGAAGGTAAAAATTATGCTTTTTGTGTCTCAGCCCAACCATGTGCAGTTAATATTAAATACCAAGCAAAGAGCTTCAAAGACAGGTAAGCTGTCAAGGCTACATTATAGTTTGGAGTACGCAAATCAGGTGACTGTAATTTTCCCTTATGATCTCATCTGTTTTTTGATCTGTCCCTTCTCATTGAATTATTCAGGTCAAAGCTGCCATTTAGCTGTCGGCTGCAGCAACTGAATGCACATAGACCACATGGACAGGGCCAAGGGCCAAATAAAACCTGCAGGGGGTCAAAAGCGCACACACAAAGAGAAGCTAGAGGCCAAAGCACGCCCGCAGAGACACAACTGAGAATACATTTTTCTAAAACAGTGACAGAGAAAGGGCATTCTTTCTAAAAACCTTTCAAGGTGTCCTTCATGTCTTTTTCTTGCTACAGTAACCCAAAACTTTGCTACACTTTTTATACCGTGTAGTTTGACAGAAACATTTTTTTTTTGCCTCGAGACAGCACAGGTGGCTGCGGTGCCATCTCGCACGGTGCAAAGAACAAAGACATCATCCTCACAGGACACACTCTAAGATCATCTTTGCAACGGTAAACAACACGTGCCGAGCATCGAGCCTTCCTATTCTCTCAAAAGAGAACCATAAAGCTATCCGAAAAGTAAAAATAGGTTTAAATAAGATGACAACAAAGTTCTTTTTACTTTGCAAAATCCCTTCAAGAACTGTAGCTGAAGGTTAAAAAATATGTTTAAAGCGATCATACATTACCTGCTTTTGGGAATAGATTCCTCGTTTGAGTTTGGATCTGATGTTTAAATAGCAAAGAAATGAACAAAACGAGCAGGAGGTAGAGGATAAAATCGGAAGATAGGGGATGACTCCTCTCAGTGTTTTTCCTTTCTGGCTCTCACTTGATCTGGATTCACAGGCTGCTCAGTGCCAGGGCCCCAAATAAGAGGAGGCTCCACAACACTCCAATTGTGCATTATTTGTTACCCCTCTATGTTTCTTCTGGGCACGAGTGGATTATGTAACCAAGTAGCGGCGGCAGTTTACTCATATCCCGCAAAGACACTGACTCACACACTTTCCATAACACTCTGTTGGGCATATTGTGAAAGGACAGAAAGGGTGTGCTTTTCTGTGGGACAGGGGAATTGTACAAGGATTCCCACTCTGCACAGAGGACCCACAGTCTTCAGTATGTCCTCGTTTTCACCCTGCTTGGATCACATGACATGTGTCCATCATTCTTTGTAGTAATGAACATACTTTCTGTCCAAGATAACATTTGGGAATCTAGTGTGATTCTAGGGACGCTAGCTAAATGTTTTTTGTTTTTTGTATCAATGAACACTGTGTGTGTATCTGGCTTGCTTGGCCTACTTATCGTCTCAGCTCCTTCAAGGGGAAGTCATATGTTCACTATGTATTAGTAAAACCATTTAAAAGTATCTATTGGCATTTGTGTGTATTTGAAAGAGTTGGACTGTTGGAAATCTTCTTCAGAGTTTACAATAAGATCCTTGAAATTAAAAGATGGGTAAACTGAAATGTTGTCTGAGATGTTGCCTGTAATGTTCTCTCACATTACAACTACTTTTTGTGATAAACCAGCGTAAAATGATGAATAAAATGGGCTTTTCAAGTCTGTGGCTTTATTCTCGTCCATGTCTGCCTCAGGTCCAGGGGGAATGAGCTCTGCTCCTCCTTAAACTCACTGTTTGACATTGGACACAACTTTTATATACAACTGTGCTCATACACAGACACCCAAAGGTGTTTGGATTCAGCTGTTTACAGATACCGTAGTCTATATTTGGCTGTGGATGCAACTAAATACATTTCGTAACATTGTTGTTTTTTATGTATCCGTTTCGGAGTCGAAACAAACTTGAGTTTTATCTGCTTATATCCATTTTAACTTTTTGCCTGATCTCTCTTCCATTTTTTCTGCTCTTTTTCAGCCTTTTCCTTCACCATGTGCACTGTATTTGAAATAAACCCAAAGCAAATTCTAATAAAGTTTTCTTTATACTTACATTAAGTGCCGAATATAATGGAAGTTTTAACGTTCCACTTGTGAAAGTGAATCTATTAAGCTTCTCCGAGGCACTTATATAGCAATGCTGAGTGCCACATTGCAAGTCAGGATACATTTTTAAAAAAAATATCTTTGCATTCCATCAACTAAGCTTCAGCTATTTTCCAATAAAGAACAGACAAAGCTAAGGGAACGATACCATAAAACTAGCAGCTGTATTTGCAATGAATGGTGACTCTACTCTTGAGACCTGAATTAAATTCTGATGTATATTTCCAGTATAACAAACTCAGAGGGACTGAAATGTTATGAAGAATTTCTGACATCTTACCTCTTTTCTAAGGAGGAGGTTTGTGCCCTGATTACTAAACAACCAACCTGATCTAACATGTTCAGCCATTAACCTCAAACTGTTCATTGCACTTTGACGTGGAGTGTCTTGAAAAGATTTATAAAGTATATGTTTGTCCTTTATTTGTGAATATGTGCGTACATTTGAGTGGGCGCGACTGTTAAGCTGTTAGGGCAAGCCGATCCAAGCAGTTTTTATGCCATAATGGTGTGAGAAAAAGTTAAGGAGCTAAAATGCGCACACACAATGTCAAATCCTTAATAACATGTTATGTAAAGAGGAACGCTGATGATTCATTGCGCTGCAGTTGGATGATAAACTTAATGCTGCTTTTACTGAGGCTCTGTTCAACCAAAGGCTCCTTGCTACCAGTGTTGCAACATATAACAAAGGTGGAGGTTTTCAGAGCATGAAAATCTGTAAAATTACCCTGACATAAGTTTGACTTCTTTAATCATTACTACTAGTTTAATCCTTTTCTCTTCATTGTTCTGCTTTATTCACATTGTCACACTCATAACTGATGTGTTGTAAATGATTTAAATGTGCGACTCAAATTTAAGCTCATCTAAACCCACTAATTGCTGAACGGGGATCCACGGGGTGTAACAGTGTGACAGAAGAGGCCACAGTAGCGGCTTGTCAGCAGCTTCTATAATTGCTTGAATTTCTCTCTGCACCCCCCCCTTCCCTCCCAGAAAAAAGAAGAAAAAAAATCTTTACTGACTGGCAGACCACGTCCAATCTAAAGCACTTTCATCAAAAAGTGGATCGTGTCAAATTTTTTACTGAGAATGTTCCATGAGGTGTACAAAGATCTTCAACTAAAACTGCTGCACTTGCACAGATAAAACCCAGTTTTTTGCCCATAAACACACAAGAATGCAGCCGTAATTCTGTTTCCACACCATTCAATTATTGTATCACACAAACAATCCATGAAATAATCTGTTAAACTATTATCACTAGAGACTAAACACAACTATAAAGGCAAATTTAGCACAAATTCCAAAGTAATCTTATCTTTTTTGGGAGAACATAACCTTTAACTTCAGAAGTCTGAGGAGTAAATGTTAGCTGGGCTAATATCTGTCACTGTAGGCTGTGTATTTTATCCACAGACATTCTAACTGTGGTGTAATTGGTAGCTATGTTTGGCCGTGGCTTCTCTCCCGGTACTCCGGCTTCCTCCCACAGTCCAAATACAGGACTTTTAGGTTAATTGGTCTCTCTAAATCTTCATCAGGTGTGGCTATTCTCCAAAACTATTAGTGAACATTCTTTCCTCTACTATGATAAACATGCAGGAGCTTGCAGCACCTTGTGAGTTATGGGAGAAGCATATAGTTCTAGAAAACAAAACAAAAATTAAAATAACTCTGCACAGTTTCTGCCATGTACTGTAAGTGAAATCTTTGTCATTGATATCGTGTATCAAAGTTTAAAGAGAAAATGTTGTGTCCAGGGAACTAAGGAGGATTTTTATACACACCATAAATATTATTTTCCCATTTAGTAAATTAACTTAGCATTAAGAAAAAGATTGTTATAGTACTAACATTTATGTTTTCTGATATAAAATATTATAACTTTACTTATATTTACACATTCATCAACACGAATGTGTTTCGTGCAAGTTCTTGTACTTTAGACTGGACATTCATTCGTTCGCTGCAGCAGAGTGCTGTGGAAAATTAAAGTTCAGTGATTTAGAGTCATTTTGGCAATAAACGGGGATGAACTCTCACCTGGTGGCTTATATCTAAGCAAAGTGGCTATCACACCTGCTCACATGCTATCAGCAGCTGGATTGAGGTTGTAAACAGAGAAGGTCAATGTGCTTTTACAAGATGACCTGTTCAGAGCACTGTGTCTGTAACTACTGCTTTTGCGCATTTCATAAAACAAACAGTAATCAGACTTTTTTTTTGACAACAGCAATTATCCTGGCAGTTTAGAGGTTGGCTTAGTGGACCAAGCGTTGAGGTAAGACCCAGTCATCGGGCTTAGAAGGGAACTAAACAACATCACAAGAGCAAAACAGAATAAGAACTGGATCATTTAAAATCATAGTAACTAAATTAATTCAACGTTAAATAATACGAATAGAAAATAGAAAGATAGGAATTATTAAACAGTTTTGCAGTTACAGATTTTGAATAGATGGAAAAAACAAGGTGGGAGGAATCAGTGAACAAAAACAAAAGGATTTTGTGTCGAATACTTACTGCTGTCGCCAGGGCAACAGTAGCTGTCCTGCTCTGACTCATTGTGGTAGTACAGGTCCATTGCCTGGGGAGAAAAAATAGGAAAGACTAAGAAAAAACTAATTATCAAAGTATTCCAACCGTAATTATGCAAATGTTGGTAACAGCAGAATACATTATAGTGTATAAATGCTACTGAAAAACAAGATCGGACAAGTTAAACACGTTTTCTTCCTGTTTTCCACGGTGCTAGAAGGACCGGTTTGCAAGTGTTTGAATTCCTCTGAGTAAATGGAAAGTGGTTTTACTTTTTGGTATAAAAAGGTGTAATGTTTGTAATATCGCAGATGTAGTTGTATGAATATTGTAGCAGTGGGATGCATGTTGGTACACACAGCAAGAACTGTGGCATTCAAGCTGTGGAATTTCTCATCTACAATCCATGACCGACTGGCTTGAATTTCTGTATGCTAACAGTGATGACTGAAGGCGTGTCTTAATGGTTTTCTAGGGCATCATTGATAAGATAAAGGAACTTCTGAATTACTAGCCGTCTAACTGCTAACTGCTAACCAAGTATTACAATAGTAGCTTGGGCCTGCTCCACTATTTGTTTTTTTTGTATGATCAAACAAGCTGTAGCTAATAATTGGTGTTTACACAAAACTGGGCTGTGAGGGTTAGGGATGTTACTTCCAGTCAACAACTTCTCTAAGTGTCTTGAGCCTGTTTTAAATACAACCCTAGCCTGGTTTATGATTCCCCCTTGCAAATCTCTGCATTTTCCCAGGAGTCTGTTCCTAAGATCGATGTAATCTCAGACAAGAAATGTCTATTGTCTGTCTATGTGCATGTTGTTGATTTCATCATCTGTTTGTTCACTCATTCAGTGGTTTCAAACAAGTTGCCTCTGCCGCCGTTCCCTTCACCTCCAACTAAATTGTGTAGCTGACGGTAGCCTCATTCCTTTTTCGTTTTTCTTTCTGACACACACACATGCACATATAGCGATTCTGTTTTCTGCCATCTGACATCTCCCTTGTTTTTCATTAAATTTACATCACAATCTAATAGTCTTTCAGCTTCATCCAACTGCCAATTTCCCTCCTGTCTTCTTTCTTATGCCGCTTATTGATTTAGCAGACGTCTGATAGAATGGTATCCACAAAGGAAACAATAGAAATGAGTTTGGGATCATAAATAGTTTATGACCCATTTATTGTTCTGGGAGAAGACTTTGATTTTAGTTTCTTGAGGCAGCCATGTCTGCTTGTGTTTGCATAAAGATGAACGTAAAGCTCAAGGAAATACTTTGGGAAAGTTGCAAGAGTTTACATTAGGGGATTATTATGTTCCTGCTTTTTTTCTCCCTTGGTGTAAAAAAAAAGAAAGAAAAAGAAAGAATGGATTTAGCTAAACATAGCAGCATTGGTTATGTATTTTATTTATTCAAGAAACAAAGCTGATTTCTGTATGCAGTCATGTGAATCTATATAGATTGATACGTATTTGTAAGAGAAAATTGTGAGTTAACGAGCAGGTTTGACTATCTGGGTGGGTTCATGAGAAATCTCTTTGTTTAGCTAAAGTTTTTCATTTTTTCTTGATATATTTTTTCAAGATGTGGATAATCTCTTTCCACCAGCCTGCATTGATAGTGTTCATGGTAACCAAATGAGTAGGGGTAGTATTACTGCTAGTATTACTGGTACTATTAAGGCCAAAATGAAGTTGTTAACTTTAGTGGATTCGGTTAAATATATTAATAACCTGTACAAATCTGGACAAAACCGTTCATGTTTGCACATTTGATAGTTTCTTTTAGAGGATTTAGTGAGCATCGCGAACCTGCGTACGCTGGCGGGGCTGCCAGGTGTCGTCCATGGCGTAGCTGATGTAGGGTCCATTGCAGATGGAGCACTCTAGGATCACAGGGCTGGCCAGAAGGGGAGAGGTGTGAGGTGTCCAGCACTGACAGCCTTCCGTGTGAACATCTGAGTCCGTCTCCTTCTGCTTTCCTGCGTGTTCGTTTTGATGGCGAGAGAGCATCCTCCACTTTCGCACCTGTACATTGGGATTATCAGACTTTTTGCTTGCATCGCAATGCTTAGAAAATAAAGTTACACAGTAAATACATATTGGAAAATTGTTCTTTTTTTGAATTTCTATTTATGCCGTTATTTCATCCTTAGGTTACATTTTACTAAAAAACCTCACCAAAACCGAATGTAAAATGTGGTGGATTATTTTTACTATCATTTCTAATATCCAACTAAAAAATTCACTCAAGCTGATCTTTTATTGAAGATATGGATATCAACCAATAATGCTAGGTGCAATATACAGCCACAGTCGGAGTAGAGGAGCTACATTTTCCATGAGATTTTTGTTACATATCATGTCAGTTGGTAAATGCCTAATTACATAAACAATAAATTGAAAACCATTTGCTGAGACTTTCACAACTTTTATATTGTTATATTGCTCAAGTTGAAATTGTGGCCAAGTACCGAGGTTTGTTGCACATCATTAACTTTTTAATGTATGAACACACATTTAACAATTGATCAAACAGCTAAAACAATATTTTTCTAAAGTGGTTTCCCTGCATTCATGACTCTCTTTTTTAGTTTTTTCTAAGTTGGCATTAATTGATTCATTAAACCTTATATATTTTGCTAGAGAGTGAACTGAATCTAATATTACATTTTGACAAGCGAACAGGATAAATGAATTAACAGGAATGAAATCATTTTTACAAATTTTACTTATTTGTCTTGTAAAATGTCTCAAACTGTTATATTTGTGTGTTTGTTCCATATGAATTAAATTAACCCAATTAAAGTGAATTGCCTTTGGTTGTTAGACCTGTTTCAATGTCTTTCTTATATCTATGATACAAACAGAGTCAACAATACCACATCATGAACGCTACATCTTAAAGCAACATTTGTTTTGCACAGGAGCCCGTGAGAGAATCAGCGTCAGGCTCAGCAGTAATCTCCTATGTGACAGTTTCAGTGACACATTCTCCACAGGACAATCTTCCCACAAATCTCCCTTTTCTCAATCACCATTTCTGACAATGCTGGCTGAATACATATTATGAGGACAAAGAACAATATGTCCTTCAAACAACACGGAAATACACACATGAATTGAACAAAGATAAGATAACTACAGTGCAATATGGGAGAATAGAAGCTAAGGTAAAGCTAAGGTTAGTTGTTTCCAATAAGTCTTATCAAGGCTGCTACCCTGGCAACTCTCTACATTGCCTTCAAAATAGCATAGGGTTACAGTATGAATGGGAAAGGGTGCTTTGCTGACTTGGTGACCAGATTTGTTGCTCAGCTATAAACTTTAGGAAAGCTCACTAACATTCCTTCATGAGTTTAAGAAAATAAACGCACAGAAAGAATACTTGGACATGTTTGACAGATTTCCCTTTCCGTGACCGCTCTTCCTGTCTTTTGACCTTGTTTTGTGCCCCCATCATTGATTAAGATGCATAAGATCCTCAAGATCTGTCCTTTAACCTCAGAAACTCAGGATGCAATATACACAAGGGAAATCTCCATAGTGCGGCCAGGAAGTTCACATTAGAATTACGGCTCCAGAAATGAGGAAACAAACAAAACAAAACATTTTCTTCATTCTACACTTCTATTTTTAATTTTCCACAGCTCTCTCTAACCTATTTGTCTTTATTTCTGATAAGTTGTGTAAACACTTTACCTTAAAGTCTGACCTTTACCCCTATTTGGTAAACAACTCTAAGCACTGCGTGATAACGCAGCAATCAATTCCTAATCACTTATCTAACAGAATAAAAATAGCGTTCTTTGATTGACACTTCCCATTCCTGTTTGGTCTTTTCTTCATGTATTTCTCTCTTGTGTCCTTCTGTCCAGCAGACTTCAGAAACTTATAGAAAAGTTTCAAGAATTTACTTCATAAACCAGTTGGTTTTTTTTCATTGTTGAATGTGGAACCATCTGAAATTTCCACCAAAAAGTAGTGTGGGAACATACAGCTCATAATATAAGCATATAATTAAAACAAGAAAGAAGATGTCTGAAAAACAAATTGAGATATCTTTCATTTATGGACATATTTACTTTAATTTAGTGACATAATTACTTATTCCACCTTTAAATCCAAAGAAATTCTGACATTAAATGTTGAAATGGTCTCATATCAGTTTTTCTTCCATAAAACATTAGTAATTACATAAAAAAAACCTTATTTAAACAAGCAATACCTAAACCGGTTTGTTTGCATGTCGTTATGATATTAAAACAGATACAGCTGTTTTAAATATAAGCAACATCTGGGGGTTATAAACGTTGGTATTGTGGATCAGAATGTAATTCCTGTTACAATGATCGGTTAAAATAGATTCATGCTCGACATTCAACCCAAAAGAAAAAAATCAGATCAATTTAAAGCTAGGTCATCAAGTTTGTTTGATAAACTCGAACAAAACAAGCGGTTTGTCTCTATAAAAAAAAAAATTATTACTGGATAATCAAGCTGCAGCTGCCTGCACCTCAGTTACACAGTGGATCTGGTTTCATCTCTTGTACATGTAGATGAAAGATATATTTTCTCAGGCTCTCAGAGGAGATTAGGATGACAATAATTTTCCAAATCCCTCACATTGAAACCTGTCAAAAATACACTTTTAGGCTTTTTTTTAACCTGTCTTCATTTCCCACTCTTTGTCAGTTTGTCTGTTTTATTTGGCCTTGGCTGATGGACCGAAATGAGGACAGAATAAAAGATGTACAGAAATGGAGGTGTGTGAAGATGTCAGCTGTGACATAAATTGTTTTATAGTTTTAGCTAACAAACAATTCTGAACCAACTTTATGAATTCAATAAAATGAGTATCAAATCAAAGTTACAGATTTACACAAATGAACTACTGGCATATGCAGTAGCACATGTTTGATCAAGTTAGCGTCTCAAAAAATGTATCAACCAACAGGGTCTTGTTTCTCAACCTCAAAAATGACTGTTGAGATCGTTACAAACTAACTGCTGAGTAGACTACTTGGTGATAGACAAGATTTTACACAGTTTAAAACAAGGGAGTAACAGGAGAGTGATTTGGAGTAAAGTGCACAGTTTTTATTAAATATATATAATTCAGAAGGAAAGGGTTGAGTTAACTGAATACATCTGGGAATGATGAAATAATGGAATTTGATAGATTTACAAACAAAAGCTTTTAAAAAGCAAGGTATGAGACGGAGAGCTTAAATTTAAAATCCTTAAAGTGTTTGGCATAGAGGCTTTATTCAATCACATAGAAGGTTGAAAAGAAAGCAGCAAAACTCATTGTTGAACTGAATACCTCTATGTTTTGCAAATAGAGGTATTCTAATATATACTCTTTATGACAAATACTGAAACACCATTTTTATTATTTGCTGTTGTGGACCACAGGAAATATTGATTTCTTACCCAATAAGGTGAAAATAGATTATTATAACTTGAATGATTGATTGTTTGGTAAAACAAATCTAAAACAAACATCTGCTCATTTCCCAGGAAGGCCTGGCAACTGTAGCTGGAGTACTTTGCTATTTTGGTGCAGAATAGCCATGTCTTTAAAATGCCACAGCAGCAATAGAAATAAATCCCTTCTGCAGATTTAGGCAGTCCATATTTATCTTCTTCGGATACAAATGAGAGATCTAGCAATGGTATTTCCAGTTTAGTGAGCAAACCACATTGTTTTACAGAGTGGCTGTGTAACAATAAACAAAAAAAGATTGATTAAGAGTTTCCATTGGAAAATTTATGTAAAACAGATCCAGTCTCCAGGTCCACCCTAAATTACCTCATTAATGTTTAATCTGGTTTCCGAAACACTACATTAAGATTAAGGACAGCAAAATAAGTGATAATACAAAAAAAAAGGATGTAATGTAATCAAGTTGGATTTTTATAAGGGTACCTTTGATTTCAACTACAGAGTCCTGCAAGAACTGCCAGTAGCTGGAATTAGGCCAGACTGACATAAGCCTGCTTTACACTAAAGCTAGGCTGGAACCTCCTATATTTTATTACCAAGCAAAGAATCTGAAAGAGTAGGGATGAGTGTGGGGGATGCTGACGTTTGTAACAAGGCAAAAAAGAAGTGCTCAGCTAATTAAATCAACTGTTCCCAGACGCACAAACAAATTTGTGAATGAAAGGCATTTTGCCCTGATACTGATGCAGTATGCATTGGCAAACAAACATCTTGGAATGGGATTTTGGCTCTTCGCGCTTTCGCTGTAACTTTAATTGGACCTTAAGGGACATACCTCCTAATGCCATCTCACTCCCAGGGCTTGCTAAAAAAACCTTTCGACAGTAATTCAATTCATGGCAAATGCTGCTAAAGCTTGAATCCAACTGAGTGGTGCCAGAGTCGGTATTACCTGAATCGTAGGTAAAAAGAAAAACTGGTTCAGAAAAATGTAAACGTTTGTGATCCATTTGCTGCTATAACAGTAAGAAACAGTGATTTAAACATTAAGTGCTTTACAGCTTAGACGTAAACAGGTAATGTCCGGTATACAGACTTTATGTCCTTAACTGCATAATGTCGACAATTAGTTCACTAGTTAAGCTCTGCAATTTAAAATCTGACGTTAAACTCACCAATCATTAGCTCAAGAAGTACTCCCTTGCTGATATAAGTCTGTGAATTAATTTCCAAAATAAAATGACGTAAATACCAAATCTGAAGGCCAAAGTTTAGCAAGAGTTTTAGACGCAAGGAACACAAGGAACCTTTTTTTCTGAGAAAACTTTACAGCCAGTATGTAAGACTGGTGTGAAGGCATTTATGCTTCTGAGATCTCACTTACACATTAACCTTTTTAACACCTGACCTGTTTTTTTTTCTTCAGCTCTGTGTCTTTGTCATTGTATAAAAGGACAATCCCAATCAAGTTTGAAATCTTTGGAAGGCAAACTAAGTCAAATCTAGGCCAGAATAAAATATTTACGGGGGAAATTCAAGGTAACTCCCAGCATTTAGATTATAAGCCAGCTTTATTTGTGAACAATACATTTTTAATAGCTCATAACAAAATGTTCAAGCTGGTTTTAGATGCAAGATTTGAGTCAGAGTTGAGTCTTTAAGATAAGCTCGAGTTTTGTGACTTAGGTGCAACTCAAGTCCAACTAAAATCCAATTCTTAGACTTTTTTCCCCTTCTATGTGTTTGTGTCATTTAACACTTAAATGTTTTGCTTCAATTTGTTTCAACAGCATCTTGACGTTACTTAACTCCTTCTGCTTTATCTCGGCAGAGAATGAAACATGTGGCCACCTGACTCATTGACACACTAATCATAAATACTTCTGCCGATGATCTGAGTTGGCAGTTTTTGTCAGTCAGGACAAAGGTACAAGGTGATCAAGCTAATATTCTCAGAACTTTAACAAAGTGAGCTTACGTCACTGAGAAGTTACGGGTATTTATCTAATCCAATTTGCTGCTTCTTTTAGCTTAGGTCAAATCGAAACTCATAGGGACTCTTGGAAGTAGATAAAAATCTCTGTTCCTCTTGGACACACTCGGTTTTAATTTTCTCCATGGATTTTCCGAACCGTCATCTTCTCTGCTTCACTTCCTGCCTTCCTTCAGTTCTGCTGCATGACTGAGTTTTAGACAGCAAACTCTAATGAGGCCAGGGATCTTCAGAATTTTCCAAGTACACTCACTGATTAACACCAACCCTCCATGAATAATTACACAGGACTGTGAGGAAATGTCTGAAACTTGACACTACTGGATAAGTAGATAATAATTGTGACCTTACATAATATAAAGTCTAAGACATTACTTAATAACAGGTTTCAGTCAGGCTTGGTATTAAATAACACAATCCTTTCCACATTTAAATATGGACTCGTTGAAAAGCTTAGAGCTATACTTGGAAAAGTGCAAAGTAATTAACAGCCCAAGCATCCTGTTGCTGCAACTTTTTTGAAAATGAGCACCCACATGGAGCCCCTATTTAGACAGATCTGAAGACACAGGCATACTGAATGCATAGTTTGACATTCAAAGCTGCCTGGATTATAATTTTCTCTTATGTTTGCTGTAAAAAAACAACAACATATAAATCATATAAACATGTTAAAATTAGTGTTTGATTAATCTGGTTTTCTTTTTGTTTCAGTTATTATCCAAAGTTACAAAGTATAGCTCTGCATCAACAAAACCGGTAAAGAAACATTAAAATTGGAAATATTCTGCAGATAAATTGTGATGTAAGACATGTTTAAATCAACAGTGGTTTAAATGCAGGACTGATGAAGAACATTGACCTGAGATAGAAGACAAATCTAATCTGACATAATCTTTTAGTCCAATTTTGGAAATTTGTGTTGTTATGTAAAGTTATTTGGACATTATTAATCTTTGAAACAAAAATGCTGAGTTTCTGACAGACAACTACGGTTTTAAATGTTCTTATAGCCTTTTTGTATGCATTTACATTACACAAACACGTGGGCACTACTATGGTATGTTGGAAAATTTAATAAATATTTTTATTGTATTATTATTATTATATTTTTTTTTTTTACTGTTTTTTAGTTTGTCCCAATTGTGTTAAGATATGTTGGTTGAGGATTAGTTCAAACTGTTTTGCTAAATACAGGTAAACTATCAAAAACATGTAGCACTTGAATAAAGATTTATGTGAATGTTTTATATAATCTTTTTCAGTTTTGCCACAGAATCCCAAAATAAAAAAACACTGCAATATTTATCAATTATTTATGAATCAGTAAATAACTTCATCAGATAAAGCCAATATAATGAGCTTTGAGTATCTTTGTGTTAGCATCAAGCACCATATCTATGGCGTTTCTATGTACAAGAGTCTATGTTTTAATAAGAAAAGAAGAATTTCTGAAGATGATCATTTGTACTGACAAGTCAAGTAAAACCCTGTTGGATGGCTGGTTGGTCAAAAAACATATCCTCTGGTGTTATACTGTGGCATAAAAACATGCAGTATGTTTTTTATGTTGTCTTCTTTTTACACATCAGTTGGTAGTCACAGCTGACTTCTGATTTTTGTAAAAGTCAGGGAAATTCTTTACACAGGGAGAGATAACACTTCAGGACAAGCAGCTCTTAGCGAGTGTTTGTGTTCTTTGTGTTTTGATCAAGTCTTCAGGTCAAATCACAAGAACCAGGGCAGGTTTGGTTGAGAAATAACTACAATTGCTGCGCTTGCGTTGTATTTGGGCTTGTGAGTGTATTGCAGTCAGGATGGCATGTACACTGAACACCACAGGATGTTCTTTTCAGGAGGCTTTATAGAGTTCACGCTCAAGCAGCTTGAGGGCAGATGGCATGATCCCATCTTTGGTTGGTAATAAAGCTTCCCTCACAGTCTCTGTTGTTTCCTTTTTCGTGTCTTTCACATCAGCTCTTACACTACAAGCAGATAATATTCTGCGTTTTTCATCAGAATTGTTGTACAATCTACTTACACCAACCATTTTCTCCCCGCAGTCATCAAAAGTTTTAGTGTCGTGCAAGCCAAGGAGCAGTGGGTCAAGCTTTTTTTTTGGGGGGGGGGGGCTTTTTAATGTTGCTGACACTTTGTAATTAGGGTGGAAATATGCTGGGTTGGCTTTCTAATGTTGAGGAGAAGAAAGTGTGATTGCACAATCTGGCAAGTAGGAGTTGATCTCAATATTAAAAAGCCTGTTAAAAGTAATTCAGATTGTGGTTAGTTTAGCTTCTGCCTCTTCATGGATTAAAGGGAAATTAAACGTCAGTTCATATGCAGCTCAAAGGTCCACTGCCAATGATCTACAACAACAACAAATCTGCTGCCAAGTACTTGGTAGTTACAAATTTATGTCTCAAAATTAAAAAGTGAATTAAAAAAAAGCAATAAATGTGCTCTCATCACCAACAGCCACCTGCATTAGGACAATGCAAAGACCTACATATAGGTAGGTACTTTCAAACTCCTTGAGTGTTTACTGAACCATTTATAGTTGGCTGACTTGCACAGTCCTTGGACAGAGCATTCAAAGATTTGATTTTGTGTTTATGGAACAATGTGTTGATGTACAGCAATATATGACCTGTAGTATTTAAAAATAAAGTGCAATATCAGATGACATCTACTCTGGGCCGCTACTGTGTGAGATAAACGTGAGGCTGTCAACTTTAATCAGACCTGTTTTCACACCTGCACACGATGCGTCTACTGCACTACAGAGCAAAGAGTCATCACCGTGTTCTCTGCGCCGCCTGTTCTAACTTCAAACCAAACGGCCAGTATTTCTGCATACTCATAAGTTATAAACAAAGATGAGAGGCACTAATTAATCTATTTAAAAGATGAATATGAGACACTTTCATCCAAAGGGACAGATTAAGATTTTGAAGCAGCATTTTGTAAGCAGTTACTATACTTCCTGAAGTAAATATCTCTTTTTATATGTTCATTTAATATGAATCCAAAGGGGCAGCATGGTAGTTTTACACAATGTTAGTCCAAAATTATTCAGAATAAGTTTGATTTCAATAGGCATTGCTATATCCATTCATTTCCCAGTCTAATATGAGCTTGTATAATTATACAGCATATGTATATTTTTTCCCTTTCATATTTGTGCATAGAAGCCAGATTAAAAAAAGAAACACATTAAAAAGGTTTATAGCTGTTTTTGTAAATACAGCTTTAAGGACCTTAAGATTGCCCCTTTGTTCGTTTTAGATGGTTTATAGGTTCTCCCAATGAAAAATACAAAAGTCTGCAAAGATTAACTATCCAATAGAAAAGTAAATTGGTATCTACAAAAGTTGTTCACCTGCATCACTGTAATAGTTTTGGTTTAATAGTGCTGTACTTAATTACCACTTACTTGACTGGAAATGCTTCAAGTGATTTCAAAATGGGACGATTTTTATTTGTTCAGGTTTACATCTTATTCCTGTGGCCGCTGTGGTCTAACAACATACATGCTGTTGTTAGACCACCTTGTTAGGAAAACTAACAATCTGCTCATAGATGGTTTTTATGTTTCTATACAGACAGTAAGTCTTATTTAGAAGCATTAACACCGTGTGTAAGGCTGTAGCACAGCATTTCACTTGGATTTTAAATACTGATTTTGGTCTGACCTCCAAAACCTTTCATTTCTGTATGTTTTGAGACAATCAGAGTAGAAATTGCAGACATGCTTTGGATTATTGTCCTGTTGAATAACTCCAACATGCCAGAGCTTAAGGGTTTATTGTACTAGCTGGACATTCTACTTCTGCATTATCTGCAAGAAAGAAGAATTCACACTTCCAGCTCTTGTTATTTGATACTCTGTAACCCTGGCAAAACAATTTCCTTCGGGATCAATAAAGTCTATCTTATCTTATCTTATCTTATCTTATCTTATCTTATCTTATCTTAAAGCAAATCGTCCAGGTGACAAATAGCTAGCAAAATAGTGGATGAGCATCACACGATCACCACAAAAGGTAAAGTGTGTTTCTCTTAAAACCTAACTGAAAAGCTGATGAAATTGTTTACGTAAACGTAACTCAAAACACATATAGAAGCTGAACAAACATAGCACTATAGTCATCCAAAGAATCGTAGAAGTCGACAAAAGAGCTCTAATGGTTTTTGTTAGCTGCGGCCTATTGTGGTAAAAACCCAGAAATACTTCAGATATATTACACCCTGTGCTTCCTACGGTGTAATGGTTTTAAACGACACTGCACACCGCTGTAAAAGTCAATGATGGAATGTCAGAGTGATATTACAAAATGGTAATGAGTCATGAGGACACAAACAGTTTCCTGTGCTTGCTTGTCTTTTACCTTGCAGTTTTTGCCTTTCTCGTGCCCGCTGGGTTGCCCAATTTTGGTGCAAGGAGAGCACAGCTCCTGGTGGTAATAATGGCATCCCTGCAGGCCCATGTAGTGACAGCATCCATGCGGCGACGTGAGGTGCGTGTACCACAAGTCCTCGGTTAGTGGACACCTCGGACATGGATAGAAAATGTTTTTCCCCTGGGTTTTCTCAACGTTCACTTTGGGGTTCCTCATCCATCTTCGCACCTGCACAGGAAAAAAGTATTATTAATGCAATTTTTCTTGGTTTGACCTTACTTTTACTAGTCTTACTTTGTTTTTCTACACTCAAACACACACAAACTATGACCTGCAGTTTTTAATCAAGGTCAAAGGAGTTTGTCACCCCTATTCCAAACTAACTGTTAACTCAATAGGTTCTCACAAACACAGTAAAAAGATGTGCGACCATGCCCTATCGGATGAGGAGAACGCACACAGAGATCAATTAACAAATCATGTTGATCTAATGCTTTGATCATTACTAAACATTAAATTCATGTACATGTGCAACCATGTAAACAGCACAGTTGCAAGTCAGTGCATGAGAAGCAATGCAAACTGAACACAGTGAGTCAGCCTTTTTCCCTGAACTGCTGCCTACCCGCAAAACAATTGTGTGTTTGAGTGTGGGGAGGTCTGTGCTATTTTAAAGGAAATGTGTGTTGGAATTGAAGACGAATCAGACAAAAAAATAAAGAAACATGACTGATGGAGGGGATATGGGCTTTTTAAACAAGAGGCTTTGACTAAACTCATCCTGCTGTGCATGTCAAACACACACCGTGGGGCTGTGGCCTGTATAACAAAGCAAGTTCAGACAGCTGGGACACACACACACACACATCAAGACGCTGTGAGTGCCTAAGGTCAAGGGTAGCTAGACAGCATGTCAAGGCATGTCGGGTCAAGAGGAAGAACAAACCTGGAAAAACAGGCCAGCAGGTGAAAGTAAAAAACAACTGCAGCAGGAGTAGCAAGGGCATACAGAACCGATGCACAGAGCTAAAATCAGAACGAACCAATGCAAAGATCTCCAGATATAAACATGAGCCCTCGATCTTTAGTTCTATTACCAAACACAAGACACTAATCTTCTTTTCCTTACAAAACATTAACACAATGTAGTGCATGACTAAAGTCAAAGGAAAACAACAATGTTTTTTTAAAATGTATTTAACATTTAACAATCCTAAAAATGTGGCTTAGATTGAAACTTAGGCCAATACTTTGTTCATTTCTTTAGCAGCTTTGATTCTTTTAGGGTATGAGCTTTAGCTAGGTCATAAAAGCATATGAGTATATTTTGCTGTGTCTCCAACAGTCTGAGGTGGATTTTAATCACTACTTAAAGTAAATGTATTTGATTGGATGTTTGCAGTTTTTGCAACTCTTCGTTTTTGTAAGTCCACTAAATAAATTGAAATTTGTACTTGTATCATAAAAAAAAAGTGAAAATTCTATTTCACTTCTTTTGCAGAGCAGAATGTAGAAGTAGTTAAATCCAGTATGTTAACCACAACGTCAATCTTATCTCCACAGGACTATCTTTTCATTTTGTTCACCTTCATAGCAGCTTCAAAAGCTAGATGAATCATCCTCCTCTTGTGTCTGCTCTATGTAAGTGTCCTGGTCCAAAATGGCCAATGAAAAAAAAAAAAACTTATTTACTTAGCAACAAAAATATTTATCAAAAGAGAAAGATTGCTGCATTCTTATTATTCCTCATATGAAAAAGAAATTCCAATTTAGATTTACTTTCTGCACATCCATTTGATTTGTGACAAGGCCACTGCAGTGTTTCTCTTTTGATCCTCTAAGTCTGTTTGGTCTCTTATATAAGCACAGATCAGAATCTGGTATTAAATCTTGTCACACCACTTTAAATTGTTTATATTTTGTCACATTATAACCACATGCTTTAAAATATTTTATAAAGATTTGTGCAAAAAATGCACCAAAACGTAAGGCATGTTTGTGAAATAATAAAATGATATGGTTGATGATGTTTTTTGGATATAATTGGTTATTTTCTCATCATATTATGAGAGCATTGCACGTTTTTTAGGTTATGTCTGCAGAATTAAAATGTCTTCCAAGATAATGCAAGTAACTTACAATTTGTAAATTGTGTTGCACTTCAATGTGTAACCCTGTTCTATATGTCACTTTGAATAAAATGCATGAACATAAATTTAAATGTAAACCTTTGCATACGTGACTAAAGATACATGCCAGAACCTACTTTAGCTTAGTCAGGGTTGATAATTAACATATGTGGGAAAAAAAACCCAATTGTAAACATTTGTTATTGGTTGTTAATCAGGTTTAGACTATGATTTGATCTACATTACTTACTTGCAGCTCTAGTGATATTGGGGCCGCTTGAAGGCAAAGATACTGCCATAACCATGTTTTGCGTTGGGAATTATTTCTTGAGAGTAATGACCAGTATTAGTTTTTACTTTATGCGCCATCTACATATTTGAGGTGCTCCCTACATGGTTTGTGGCAACCTTGAAACAGGACTTTTCCTCTTTATTCTTCCAAAAAGGCCAAAGACAATACTAATATTATTTGTCGTTTTGGGTTCTCTTTAAACCCATATAGCTCCCCAAGAGTTACAATGAGAGTTTTACCTGTTTCTCTGATTAATACTTTCAGTTCGGAACGTGTCTTGGTTTCGGTTTTCTTTAGGAACATTTTTACATGGTGAACTAAACAAAGCTCTGCGAGATGCTCAAAACTTTGATTAGTGCTGTGTTCCTTGGTCTCCTTGATGATCGTTCATTTCTGATGTTCAATATAAAAACCTATGATGCCTTTAAATAACATCATCTTTAAAAGTCTATAAAATGTCATTTGTTTAGTTCTACTGGTTTTATTTCCCTTTAGAGTATAGGGGGTTGTTTTGTAGGGTTTTATTATGGAATAATAACAGTTTTGCTAATGCTCTAATCCAGAATATTACCATTTAAAAAACTGTGATAACACAACACAATCATGTTCTAGATGACACATACCCGACCGAACGGAGGATTTTAACACTTGTTAATCTTTTAGTGTTCCTTCGCACACACTCTACACACACACAGAGGGAATCAAATCTTCCGCCTGATTAAAGTGGCTAAGCTGCGACCATGACATCATCTCTGGCATGAACACACAAACAGGCACAAACACACTCACACAGAGAGGGATTGGGAACAGCTCCATGTATAGGTGCATGAAAAGGCAAATTTACAAAAATCATTCCAAAAAAAAGAAAAAAAGAGAAAGAAAAAGCTCACCTTTCTCTTGACAAACTGAAAGGCAGAACACTTCTTAAAAGAGAAGGCACTTTTCTCTCCTCCTCCCCCGACTCCTCCGCCTGCCCCACCACCTCCTCTTCCACCGTTAACCATCTTCATGGCCGCCACCGGCACGCTGCTTGTCTCTGTAGATCCCAGGGTGACAGGAGGACTGGAAGGGAGAAAACGAGAGATTGTTTAAGACACCAGAGAGAGAACAAGGTAAAGAAGATGAGAGAGATTCTGTGTGGCAAAAAATAATAATAATAATAATTTGAAAAAGAGAGAGAAAGGAGGAGGTGGCACGTGGACCAGAACGCAAGAGAGGGAGGCAGGATTTTGCAATTAGTGTGATGTTACTGTAAAACCAGGAAAGCTGGGAAGAGATAAAGGTGAAAAGGTAGATAAAAACAAGAATGGATTATAATATATATATATGGTCAAAACATTTACAATGGGGAAGACTGTCACAAACTGTCTGTTTACTGAAGTAAACAAACCCACTTTAAGCATATCTAAACTGTAAAACTCTACAGTGTATCACTTAGAAGTGTCGCTGTCATGCCTGCTTGCTTCTGTACCTTTCAGCTGTTGTTTCTGCTGATTCCACTGACTGCACTGCAGCCTCTTGCTTTGTTTTTGAGAGTCCCAAATCAAGAGAAGCAAGTCCTAAAAATTGCAGTTACAGGTGTCCCTTTCAGTTTCCTGCCCTGAACCCAGTCTTCAGTCCCAAAGACAGAACAAAGAAGAGAGATGAGGAGAGTCCTTGATGGGGATGTCGTTCAACGAAAGCAAGTAACGGAGTGAAATGTGTGCGTGTGTGTGAGAGTGTGTGTCATCAGTGCAACAGCTTTAGCTGCACCGTGGGTGAAAGCTGTGAGAGGAAAAACTCAGGAGGTGTGTGTGGGTGCATGATGAGGGCAGAATGATGTGTCCAGTTGCAGTGCTGCTACTTTATCAATGAAATGCTCTGCAGTGAGAAGCTGCTGCCTCCCCTCCCCTTTTTTCTCTCTCCCCTCTCTCTCTCTCTCTCTATCTCCATCCAGCCTCATCACTGTTTCTCATCTCCACCTTGCCGTTGCTCTTCCCCCCCATTCACTCATCATTCCACTGCAGTTGTGGTTAGCTCCTCCTATTTTCTCTACATCTATTGCTTTGTCACACTACGTTCTTTGGAGGTTTCTTGCTCTTGGCTAAAATTGTCCTAGCGGGCACTAAAGAGGGCAGTGACAACCGTATCTTGTCCAAACAAACTCTGTAATGGCTTAGCACATGGAACATTTTTAATCATGTTTCATCTAAATTGTGCCAGCTGGGCTTAAGCTCTTGGCGTAATGGTCCAATACTTATCCTTCCTGATGTGATTGCAAAAAAATGGTTCAACATATTGGTTATGGATTTTACAAAAACTGCAGGCTAGCTTGACTGAGGATTAAATATTAATATATATATATATATATATATATAGTGTTTTATAATCTTCATAACACTAAGCCAGATTTCTCAACAAGTTCTGTTATGTCACTTTAATTTCAGTTTTTTTAATGCCAATGTGCAAAATAGGGGTCGAACCCTTCATTTTGAATATTTTAGTGCTCTAGATAAAGTTTACTTTGTCACACTCTTTATTGGTATTATTACGATGAATCCGTTTATGCTGACCACATGTTTGCATGTTTTCAATTGTATTTTTGACATCTTATTTTTGTTAAATAGATGCAGCCCTGTGAGTTTGAAAGTGCTCTTTCTCATCACCCTAATCTTAAGTTTGGACTCTGACTAGACTATTATAATATGCAGTGGTAGAGCAAGTGCACAGTATACAGCGGCTGTTAACCCTTCTCCTTTGCTCCATGTCTTGTCCTTTATCTTGCTCACAAGTGGTCTGATTACTTTTAAATAAGTCAGTTAGTGCAACAGAGAGTTTAACAATAAAAAATACTGATGACATTAAAGGATCACTTTAAAACTAAGTATGTATGTCCAGTTTTGCACTGAGGCACTTCTCACTTGAGCAACGTTTTCCTCATGGCTTGGGGCAAATTGGCCAGAATTTTGCAGTGCACGCTTAATAGCTGGCATTTCGGCAGATTTAACCCTAACCCAGATGTGCTGTCAATCCCTGCAGTTCCCTCACATTTACTTGGGGCATCTTGAATGTTTCTAATATGGATAATTTAATTACCTTGCCACTAAAATTTAAGGTGACAGTCATTTCTTTGAAGGTTTCCAGTTGTCTCATCTTTTTTTTTTCATTTTCAAAAAAATTAAATACATTGTTTTATAACCTATCCCTATTTTAAACTCCTTCACACATTTCTCTCTGACTCTTTTTCCGTCTTCATTGGTGTTTATGATGCTTAATGGAAACATTCTTTAAGAGCCTCTAACGCCTTCACAGAACAGTTGAGATTATACTGATATATATTTAAACAGATAGAATTAGCTTTTTGGGATACAACAGCAGATGGGTATTTAAAAAAAAAAATGAAATAAATGCGTTTGATGAAAGAGGGGAATATTATATATCAGACAAATACTACTCTCCTCAGTCTGAATGCAATGATACTCTACAGGATGTGTTGACCTTTCAACAGGAATTGATATAATACTCAGTCTGATCTAGGTTCACATGAAAGACACTGATCTCTCTTTTCAGCGTAATAATAACTGAGCAGAACTCTGTAATTTGAATTTGAACAACAATATTAGGCACTAAATGATTAGTTAAAAACTTGTTGTCTAAAAGATTACGATCTTGGGTCAAATGAAAGAACGGGCGAATCCTGCAGAGTTAGGGTAAGAATGGATAGATTTCAAGTCAAGACAATTTTAAATATAAATGACGTTATTATGAATAACGTTTTTTGTTTGTTATTGTTGTTTTTTGTTGTTTTTTTGTTCATAGTTCAATATCAATATTTATTTCAACTTACATAACTTTATTAGATTTTGCTCTCATTACCAAATTGATGCAGACAAAAAGGTATGAAGAAGAAAAAGTAAAGTAAACTTCTGCTTCACAAACATAATAAAAGATAAAGCTTTTAAATGAATGCCTCACCTCATGAGGTCACTTGAATAAAGAGGGAAAAACATGTGTCGCTTAAAAACATCAGTGGAATGCTTCACTGAATCCAGTCAGGAGGATAGAGAATACAGCAATCTTTGACGAAATATCCCCTCATAGAGCACTAAGGGCTCTGGGGTGCTATTACATAGTCTGACAGCAACACAGCCTTACATAACCAAAACAGTATCTCTCTCAACTGTATGGCTGCATTGTACATGAATAATTCTGTGATCTCAGAAAAAATTCATCGCTGCTCCTGTGAAATAAAAAAGCTGCTACTGAATATTTAAATATCGATTCTGCTAAATTCTACACAGCTGTCAAAAACTTTCCAAAAATCAATGAAGTGTAGATTTACTCCCTGCTTATATAAGTATGATAGATTGTTATATAGAAATAGAGCCTCGTCTATAATATAGAGAATACAAATAGAAAAAATGGATTTACATGCGAAACAAATCTGGTTTGTGTGAATATTTTATGCTTTAAATTCACACTCATGTTCAGACTCGAGGCAGCCGAGTGGGAATGTTTGAAGGCCGCTCTGATGGTCAAAAATGGTATAAACCTGTAATCCTAAACTACTAATTAATTCCACTGGGTATGATATTATAAACAAATATAAACTGACAAAAAAAAAAAAAACTGCTAAAACTGCTTACAAAAAATGTAAAATCATTCTGCTGAAATCCTTAAGAACAATAACTGTAAAAACAGTACCACAGATTCTTAAATATGTTTAAACTTCAGGTAAAATGCCATGTCTTGATTTGACGTTCCTACTTTAAAGCTCGTTTATTGCCAAATGGAAACCTTTTTAAGTAAAAGTTATGTTGCAAGGTTTTAGGTTGTTAACTTAACCACAAATGAAGCCAAAGTCTGAATCAAAGTGGGCCCAGAAAATATTGATAGTTATTTAAGGAGCATGGAGAGCTTTAGGCAAATATGTACACCTCTTTAAAAAAAGCTGAAGTTGAAATAGTGGAAAAACAAAAAAGGCTGAAGCATTGCCTCCTATTTTCTGTTGCAATAATCATTTGCTTTTCTTCAGATTACCATCCACACAAAATGAAACAACAGTTTAAATGTTAAAAAGCAATCGTTCTTAAACTTTGCTTTTGCCATGACAGCATTTTTCCAGCAGCCGTTAGCTTTAGCCAACTAGATCAACTTATCAGTATTTCCAATAAAACTCATAGAGTACACTTATTCACGTAGAGAATTACATTTAGACTGTTATGTGGATGTTTACAGATAATTGCTAATGAGGATCCAATATTTAATTCATTCATCCAGATTTTTTAAGGTATATGCGAAACGTTTTAAACATATTTTTATTTGGTAAATGCAACCCTACTACAGAGTATAGCCATCAACTGTATAGTATCCTCTCAAGGCTTGTGTTGCTTTTGCAACAATTACTGTATTGGCAAGGTGGCATTGGGATAATTGGGATATGCCAATGCAGAGGGGTTAAGGAAGCGTAGTGGTGGCATTCGGCTCATTTGCATGGTTACATCTGAGGTCTTTTGTTGTCCTCGTGACAATACTTCATAGATTCTCAATAGAGCTATGGTAATGAGAGCTTCCTGGCCAGTTTCTACTAGTAAATGAAACCATAAGTTCCCAATGCTTTAAAGCAGAGAAAGAAATGCTCTAAAATGATCTTGTAGATGATTGTGATAATTTTGTACTTAATCAAACACAACAGCTCAATACTGGCAAATATATTGCATCCCCAACTACAAATTAGACCTAAATCAACTTGGATTCAGTCCCTCTCTATAGTCTTCTTCCAGATTCTGGGACCTTGATTTTTTTAGCACTAATTCTGTTAATACCAGGTTTCCTTTAAACAGAATAAAAACAAATCACAAACCAATACTTGTTTTTTTTTTACTCCCATGTTTTTATGATTTTATGTTTGTCTTTGCCCTCTGAGGTGTTTGAAGTGCTTAAACCACCTCTGATTCCCACGCCTCCTTTACTTTTGCTCATCCACTTAGAATACCAGCGTCTCACAGAGGGCGCATCTTTTCTGAGCACGAAGCGGCTGAGCGCTGACATAAGGTGGTGAGCTCATAATTTGGCAATGATCCCCGGACCATGTGACCCTGATGTATTTGCTTTGTACTTTCCTCTGAAACGCATTCCTATCTTTTCCTTCCCTCACTGTCTTTCACTTTAAAGGGAATGCTATAAATCAAACATAGTTCTACTCTGCAGCAGAGACAGCCTGCATAGGGAGAAATGCAACACTTTTTGCACATACACAGGTTTTCTCCACTTGCTGAAAATAGAGACACTCACACACACACACACACACAAAAAGACAAACCCGATTTCATCAGATGCGACTTGCTATAAAGATAAAAACAACTACAACAACCAAAAAATGCATATGTTTTCAAAAATAAGCACTTGGTTTGCACAGAGCATATTTCTCACAAATCTAGAGTGCTTGTTAAGTGTGAATAATCTGCAGAAAGAAAAAATGGTGAAACAACACAGGAAACTCAAAATGCTGTATGGTAAAGGAAATAATGCGTGAAGTAAATGCTGAATTTAATGAGACAAGCGAGTAAACAACATTTATTCACTATGACAACTACATTTGAATAATAAATAGGATGATGAGCAACCCTTTTTTGTCTGTAGGTATCTTTTTAAGTGCGTGTGTGGATATGATTTTCAGTCTCTGTCATACCTTTTAATTAGGTGTAATCTGCCTCAAGGTTCTCTCAGGGCTTAAACTCGAGCTCCATGAATCTATCATTGTCTAATGAGCTTAATACACACAGCCATGTGCCTACTATTCGTACAGAGGTGTGTTTGTCTGTGAAAAATGTGGGCGTTAGTAAAGAAGCTGTTTGCATAAACAGGAATGGTCTGCATCTCGTGGGCAGAGTAGGTATTCGCACGTGCCACGGGTTGCGCTGGGGAAGCGTATTTATTCATTGGCCACACTACAAGGCTGGGTTGGTGCGTTATCATTGGTTTGTGTGGGAGAAAGTACAGCCATGAACTCCCGATGGGACTGACAATACTGCAGTGCTGAGCTAAGGAGACAGAAGTAAAGAGCTGTAGAGGGGACAACCAATTAGATTGGTTCACGAGCTGCCAATCATCCCAAAGCTCGCTCTGCTGAAACAAGTGCAGCGACTTCAAAGCTTAGTTTGAGACAGTCCCTAAAGTTTAAATGTCTCTTTTTTCTTTTTGACATTTTTAAGGTTTTTATTTGGCATGACACCCATAAATGGGATCTTAATTCTTTGTACTTTTTCTAGCCATGATTTTGTCAAATCAATTTGACTTAAAAGTCAGAAAGAATTTTTGGATG
>JAVLVB010000319.1:267420-354688 GCA_032876305.1 Orestias chungarensis | reverse complement strand
GATGGATGGATGGATGGATGGATGGATGGATGGATGGATGGATGGATGGATGGATGGATGGATGGATGGATGGATGGATGGATGGAGCTTCTTCTATCTTCTATCTTCATTCTTGGTTTTTCAGATATGAATTTGTTTCAAGTATCAAGAAACTGTGAAAATCTAATTTTAATGTAATAATAATAAAAAGAAATAAACAAAAAATATACAAATGCAAACAAAAATGGTACATTATCAATCTTTATTTGCAAAAAAAAATTGTTTTCTCAGTTTATCAGTTAACATAAAGTGGTCTCAAATATTATTATTAGTATTGTTATAATTATTTTATCATGGTTCTAACAGATATATTGATGTATAGTTAAGTTCAATGTTGACACAAACTGGAACAGGTTGATCCGCAGAAAAAAAGTATGACAGCAGCTCAGGGTGTTGCTGTTCACAGGAAATAGGCCAGGTCAGGTTTTAAAAAAAAAAGAAGAACAATCACATGGCAGAAACATTTGGAGAGATGTGTCATGTGGGAGATGAGAAGGTTGTGTCACCTGAGTCTCACATACCTGATGTTCACCATCTGATGACTGGATCTGATGTGTGATTAGATGTGTTGCTTGTGTTTGCAAGAGGGTAAAAAAATGATGTGCACTAAAATAGCCAGAGTGATTAAAGGTGTAATTCTCCACATACACATAGGTTCAGTAACCTGTGTTATCTCTTTAATAATAAATGTAACAACATTTTAATGCAGCATCTTCAGCAAGTCTCGGAAATCTATTGAAAGTCCCTGGCATCACATGTATTGATTACATGTTTTTTTTTTACACACAAAATATGGTAAAGGCTTGGCTGAACTTTTATTTTTAAATGGCAATGCCTTAGCTTTATCATTTTCATTTCTTCCACGTCATTCAGGAAATGTAGCTCTGACAAGCTAGCTAGGTCATTCATTTTCTGGGGTAAATCCAGGTTTGCAGTAGTTCTATGGATCCAGCTTTCATTTTTCTACACATTCTATTTGTTATTTCATTTTTTTAAACGACACCGTATATTTTTATGATTTAAGTATAGCATAGAGTAGCTGTATAGAAAATATATTATAGCGCTTATAATAAAATTTGAGCAATAAATGTACATATAGGTGATATTATATATGATATGATATTAGATTAGGGACAGTTTATTGAAAGAATGATTTACAGTTTTTTCATAATGACAACTATGGCTTACAGTTAATCAACACCCAGAACTGAGCTTTTCCTTAAAATTACCTTCAGTAAGCAGGTCTATGTACGTTGTACACTCTTTTAACTCTTTGAACACTCAGTACTTGGTCAAAGCTTCGTTTAAATAATTTACTGCACCACTGCAGGTCGACTTGGTTATTCATCTTCATTTTGACAATGCTGAATTAGCTGGCCCATCGACCATCGTAGCAATATGGTCCTTAAAGGAGTTATTTGTTCATTTGGCAATGTGTGCAGATGTCACGATCTACTGGAATATGGATGGATGCATAAAAGGCTCAGTAATGTCTTCCTAGACAGCTGCACAAAGTGACTGGGAAACTTGACACTGGAACTCAAACAGCTTGGAATCTGTTCATTCTTCCTCCAAGCTCTGTTGGCTTTGATTTGTTCTGATGTGTCTTGAGGTCTCAAAACACATGGAATAGGCAGGTTGAACTCATGTCATAAATACTATCTGTATATTGTGACTATTCAGACACATTTCACAGCGTATGAATCTCCTCAATACCCTAAAATTTACTTTCCTTTATAATCTTCTCAAAACAATTCTTACCATCATTAGTGTTGAAACTTTATTGCACATTTTCTTTTTCCTCAATGCTTACTTGAAAGGCTTCTTTAGCAGCACCATTTATGGCATACCCTGTAGACAAAAGACAAGTTATTACTATTCTCCAAGAGTGCTTAGATTTCTCAATAAAAAATTCATATTTTCCGACAAAAAATGGTTTACCTTTATTAGAATTATTAGAACATTTTTTATTGGATTTTAGTTGGTAAATTAACTTTATGAAAGTATTCTAATGTGTTAAGATACACTTTTTATGTGTGTTTCATCACATTTTACCGTTAGACAATAAACAGTAAATATAGACAACATTACTAATAAAACTAATGCCTCCATTGACGGTATCTATGTATGCTGTCTATCTATACAACATCTGACCTTGCGTTGCTTTATGATGCTATGTGACTGGCCTTCCTCACACTTTACCCCCACCGCTTTCTGTAGTTGGCACATAACTTTTGCAGGGATTTGCTAGAAGCACAAGGAAAGGGAGAGGAAAGACTGTCGATACCTGTTCAGGAATGTATTTCCAACGCCATTGTTGAGACCGGGAGGAGTGGGTGGCACTTACAAGAAAACATTCAGTTCTCTAGATTTCACGTTGCGAAATCCAAGAATGTAGATTTGCAACTTTTTACATTCTATGCAACTGTTTTGCTGATTTAGGATGGCATGTTTATAAAAGACCAGACAAACAAAACATATCAAACTGAAAGTAACTCTAAATACTAAATCCTTTATTTTTAGCACAAACAAATGCTTAGTCCTTTGTTGTTTTTTTGTTTTTTTTTGTCTCTGTTTTTTTTTTGTTTTTTTTGTCTGTGTATGAAATATTCACCAATACCTTCGTCTGTCTGCTTGTTTTGCAGACGTCTTGTGACCTTTTCATTGGTGCAGTCTTGGCCTGGGAGATTGACAAGGGTAAGCCTGAAGCCTGCAACATATTACCTGCACACATACACACACATGCATGCAAGCAAATGAGTCATGGGTCTCCAAGGACAAACCTCAAAGGGCAATTTATCATAACTTCTTATCTTAGCATTCAATCTGCCATGAAAAATAAATAGACACGACAATCAGCAAAGCTATGAGCGCCCACAGTGTTGGCCCATCAAAGCTCCAAGTCTTAAAGTGACTATTCAGGAGTATTTTATATCAATTTACTTTTATGTGAAAATATTGACATGTATGCTATTGAGATATCAATAAATTATATCTACAGAGACATTTTTTCCTAAGTTCTCTTTCTGTACAAGAAGTGTACTTAGTTGTACATCATACCACATCATACGACATACTCGTCATACGTGAGCTTTTTTGGTAATAACACTTTTATAGAGCAGTTATAAATCTAAACTATTGTCAAACTATAGATATCAGATTTTTAATAATAGTCATTTATTCTGGGTCTCTAGTGAGACTTTTTAAACCACAGCTAACTAGTCTGACAAAAAAATAAAAAAATACATAAATAAAAAAATAAGTAAAAAAATAAAACATACAATGCTTAAGAAATTTCCTATTGTAGTTAATTTTTCCATATACGTCCATGTCAGAACTTTTCCCCCACTTTGTCCTTGCTCCAGCTGTCCCATTGTACCAGTGGCAAAATTCCAGTCCTTCTACAAACAATGGGAAGCGTACACTTCACAGGAGTGATGGAATCGATGGTTGTGAGATAAGGAAGCCAGCAGGAGCCACTGGGAGCACACAGACATGCGGCACCACTATTTACAGACTCACTTTGTTTCTGTCTTTTTACCTAAGGTACTTTGTGGCATGCCAATCATTTCCACGAGATATGTGCTTTTATGTTTACATTACTCATATACAAGGTATTCCTATTGACTGGAGTAAAACCACAACTATAATCCCATAGACTAATCAGATTCTTACCACTTGTATTTTTTATGTAAATGACTCATCTTGTATCTTGTTTTTAGTATTTCTGATAATTATTTCAACCTTAATACTTTTATAATGCACAGCTGCATGAATGTAAGCAAATCTCAATAATATTCATTGTAACTTAAAGCTTTTTGCAGTAAAACATACAATTAGGATTTAATCTGAAGAACTTTCCTTTCGTGATCAGTTGAAATCATAGGTTTAGCCAAAGTAAACACTTACCTGTGCAAAAGGAGGAGGAAGATAAAAAAAAAAGACTAAAATGCTTAGAAATGTACTTTCCAAGTTCTGTTGTCTCAAAGGTTTTGTTGTCTCATCTTCCTATTTAAATAATTTATGTAAAGTTGTGTGAAATTATAATCAAGATTATGTTTGTCATCAACACACTATTGATGCATCAGCTTAAGCCAGTGAGCTTATTAAAGTTGTCTTCCACTTCACAGTAGCTGCTAAGATTGATTGTGATCCAATGTCAGTACTATACAGACATCCAGCAACAGATGTAAAAAACAAGATCTTTTTCACTGGACCTTTCGGCCGACCCCCAGGCAGATCTGTTCACTGTTTTTGCAAAGATTCAGCCATCAGCTGACAAATCAAGTTTCAAGTAATGGACTTTCTCTGTTCTTGCATGGTGGTTGTCTGGTGCTTGAGTTGGTCAACCAGTTACACAATTGATCTTGATATTTTGCCTCTTTATTCCTCCTGCTAAAGAAAGGAAATACATTTCTGTGTTAAAATTTAGAATTAGGCCATTAATTTTTCCTTCTAATAAACCAGTTAGCTTCCCGTATTTTTTGTGAAGTACCAGGAAACCTTTAGCCCTTGCAGTAAACTTAAGGTTTGAATCTGTTTTATCAGTTTCGTTGTTTACAGATCAAATGTTCCTCCTTTCCTTTTTACTTTTTGCTTTTATTTGAATTCCCATTAGCTTCAACATATTCAATTTACAAAGCTAAGAAACACAACATACATAGATCATACATAAAAACTGATTCAAATGCAGACATAGAGGCTAAAGATAAAAAAAATGAAATGCAGAAAATGTTCCAAAAATAGTGCATTGAGTTAAATATACTCAAAAATGTATGAACCATTAATATATCACTGTATAGAATTTAGAAAACCTTTTTGAATAAGTATTTTTCTTGAGAGTAACTTATCAAAGCTGTTCGAGATTCACTATACTGATTCATTTCCGCAATTTATTGTAAGTATAATTTGAAATAAGGGAGGCCTTTTTAAGGAAGTAAACTTTAATTTAATAATCAAAAAATACACAATTTCATTTTTTTTATTTTATTTTACTTATCGTTTCTGTTGTTCACAATATTTTTTTCTTAGTTTTGTTGGTTTACTTTTTTGGTAGTGATGAGGTTTTAGGTGACTGAAAATAACTTCAATATTTTTAGTTGATTTCCATTTTTTTTATTGAGTATTGAATCCTGAAAATGGCAATATTCGCTATTCAGACTTTACTGATAAGTTTCAGGACTGTTCAGTTCATGAGAATATATTTCACTGCAGTTCAAACTTTGCTCCATTTAATAATGGTGATTTGACGCATTTAAACTTTAATTTATGTATTTAATAGCACTAATACATGTATAATGAGCACACCAAGTAGCCATTCTGTCTATGGCAATGAGGCACCTCTGGAAACAATGGTGTACACCCCACTCGAATTTACAAAGAAACAGACACCCGATGAATACCTAGAGTCCTGCACTTCATACTCGAGCTTCAGTCTGTCCTTTATTATCCAACATCCTGCGCATGTGGTCAGCTGCTTCCTGTCTGGCGCCACACCAGTGACAAGCCACAAACCCCCATGGTTCCTATAACACCCCAAAAGAGGGTCAAGGACAGGGGTTGAAGATAAGAAATGCTGATATAACGACAAAGAACATTGTCATGTTTAAAGTTGGGCAAAACTAGAGTTTAAGAAAAGGTGAAAACTGTTGATTTAAACAGTTGTGAGAAGGTCAGTGTTTACTTATTCAGCTTATTGATTTACTCTCCTATTGAGCTTGCAGGAGATTCGAAGGAAATACTCAAGGATTTTTCAGCGTGCACTCAGAATGCATGAGTAAGGCGCAATGTAGGCTGGCAGATGTAAGGCAAGAATTTCAGTTTCATCATGAATGCCCTCAACATGGACAGAGCGAGTGGAAAAGCAGGGTCAAAGCGAAACTGATGGATTCAAAGAGAAAGACACAGAGAGCCAGATGAAAAAACGGAGCGCGAGAGCTGGAGGGGGCGAGCAGACGTGAGGGAACAGAGCAAAGTTAATATAAAGAGGAGAAAGAGAGAGAAACAGATAAAGGGAGAAAGGAGAAAGAGATCTGACAGGGAGTGACAGTTTTCTTTCAAAAGGAGCATTTGATATGAATCTTGGTCTTGCTCCCCTAGGAATGTGGCCTGATTTTCCTTGCGCACTACGCACAAAAACACATAAATATAACAAATAATGGGAGTCATCAGTAGAAGTTACATTAACCTAGCTGTTCGCAAACTGGACACATAAAGGAGTTATTTTGAGGCAGACATACTACTTTAACTACTTTACCAAAAATTCAACCTACTTTATTGCCTGATTCTGAAGCCAAAATGAAGGTTACAGCTTCCTAAAAGTATGAATATATATAATTTTTATCGTAGTGTAGTTCTTACATTACAGACATTGGCAAAAAAAAAGTTCAATCTCATTTAATGTTGATGTTAAATCTTAACGATATAGTTAAAATCCCATAATTGTTTTACATTCATGTATTTCGAACGGCTGTTGTTAGCTTAGATTCTTTTTAGAGATTTGCATTTTACCCAAACAAGGTCAAACACAAAGAATCAGGATTAGCAGCTTTAGGTAAAAAAAAGAAGCAGTGGACAAACAAGGAGGGGAGGACAGAGAAGAGGACAAATGGCGGCTAATGAAAGGGTTGAATAGCGTAGGATGTTGCTTTTGTTTCTCACTGCACAAATACAAAAGACAAGAGTGGAAAAATTTCTTTAGTGAAGATGATGGAAAGAGTGGAACATTTTTTTATGAGCTTGTAAAATGGATTTGATGACATATATAAACTGTTTTAGCTCCACAGGATGGTAGGACAAAGACAGCTCACATCATGTGACTACATGTGCTGCAGTGCATTACAAAAGAGTTCAAACCTCTGGATTTTTTTATTTTTAAACAAAAAAAGTAAAAAATTAAAAACAAATTAAAATGTGTCAGCATTTTTACAAAAACCATTGCAAAGTAGTGCATGAATGTGCAGTAAAAGGCCATTGACAACTATTATAAGAGCCACATTTGGCTTGAGTTCCTTATATTGACATGTCTGGGGTGAGAAACCTTTTTGTTCCTTTAGGGCCAATTATGATAGGTCAGACAGATCTCTGTAAATCAAATAATAATTACATGTATTTACAGTAACATTAAGATGGTAAACCATTTTCCCAAAAATGCAACACTTTCTGCTAACTCTCAGTTTCCTTCAATATATTTCTATTTCAAATTATATAAATACAGTTTTAGACAAATACATACACTGTCTAGAAATGTTTTTACAAAAACACAAATGTTGCCTTGGCAATGCAAGTTGCCTGAAGACTAGGATATTTTTTGTCACACAGTCACTGCTTCCCACAGAGTTTTGCTATAATGTTATTACTTAACATGTCCAAACAGAGCCAATGTGAGTCACCGTTGCTCAGGACAAAAATTGCCAGGTTAAACCAGCTGTGAGATGTTTATGGACCAGCTATCCTCTGTTATTTGCAAAATAACTCGAACTTGGATTGGACACATAGCATCTGTGGATGACAATGTTCAAGCTTTGGCACAAATTCTCAATTGGATTTAGATTTTGTTTTCTATTTTGTGCTGCTGGACGGTAAACCTTTTCACCCATTACCACCCTCTTGCAGCACTTAGCAGTAGTTCTTCAGGGAAACCCTGCATATTGTTTGTTCAATTTCTTCGTCAGCTCTGAGCTGTGTCTATGCACTAAGGAATCCTTGCAGCATGAATCTGCTACCACCATGTTTCACATGCGGTCATTTGTCTTCCTGTTGGTGCGGACGCAGGATTGGTATAAAACATAACATACATGGTGACTGTAATTTTATATGTTATATTTGAGGTATATGTGGCAGGTCTGTTAACTACTCTTTTATCTCTTCTTCTCCAGGCATAAAAAAAAATAAAAATGCTTTTCTTCAATTGGAAATGTGCAGTATTTTATGTTGGTTTGATCTTCTGCACTATGCGAATAGATGCCAACAGAAATGTTCTCCAAGTTTTGAGATCCTTTCCTAAGAAACTTAAAGCATAGTTAAAGTTTTATATTTTCCTGCCCTTAAAATTCTGTTTTCTCATCTTTTTTAATAAATACTATGCCAGCCTTCTCTACACAAATACATTAAATAAGGGCTGATGAACATTAACATATGTTAGTTAAAAACAGCCGTGCACTTGCAGGCGTGGGATATGCAATGAGATTAAATTCCTGTGAGAATAATATTCCTTCTGTTGCTACCCTATTCCGTTTCATCTGTTTCTCTTTCAGGCTTGCTTTTCACTCCCTCGGTTTTACATGGATTTGTTATCTCCAGAGGAGCTGTGAGTTCCTCCATTACACCTATTCCCCTCTTCCCAACATATACTCCCTTACTCCCCACAGATTTTGTGTTTTGTTTTGCAAACATTGTCAGCACATTTGAAACTTTCTACATCAATTTGTTCAGCAAAAGCAAAACAAACAAATAATAGTTATGATGTATTTTATTTTTTGCTTTTTAATTTTCCTACTGAGTTTTGGGTTCAGCGTAATCCTTTGTACCAAAGTAAAAGTTTTCAGTTTTATTATTTCATGTTCTCATAGGAAAAAATTTTCCATAACATTCTAAAGGAAAATGAAAGTCCTCTATTAAAAGAATCAGGTTTTGTGATTGTGTTCAAATTTAGTTAAAATGTGCTTTTTACTTTGACAAACCATAATCTAGTGACAAGAAGTGAGTATATCCCACCTGTTTCAGCTTGTATGTCTTGTTTGAGCTTGAAAAAGCAGGACCAATTTAGTTTGATTTACAAAGTTTTCAAAGTTCGTAACTGTCCTTTAGTTTAGTTTAACCTGGCTGTCATAACTTAAATTAGTAAAATCAAACGGAGTTATTTATTTATTTGTTTGTTTATTTATTGAATATCCAAAAAAAACATTTGGAGCAGAACAACATTGCACTTCAAGAAAATGTTCAGTTCAACTCACCATGTGTCAAATCAAAGTGATTAGTAACTAAATTTAGTAATTTATAAATTCCAGTTACTCTCCAGTTACATCATCTTGATAGTGTTTTTTTCACCAATGACCCCTAAATGAAATCTCCAGCTAAACTGATTATAAAAAGCACATAACTTATTCCTATAGTATGAGTGAATTAGTTCTCCAAACACAAGTTAAAGTCTGATAAACTGCTGCATAACTGTAAAGTCATTGTGATTAGCAATGATTTGCTCTGATATGTAAAAACACTTACACACATTAGATTTGATATAAGTTGATATTGTAACTTTAATTAAAGCATGTAAAACAACTGGGGCTATGACTCGCAAGGCTGAGCAAAGACTCAGACTTAATTTGTCGACATGCACAATGAGTTATACACTATATCTTTAACTTCTAAGAACTGCAGCAAAGGGTTATAATTCTGGGTCACTGAGCTACAAGATTTCTGGGTCACTCGACCCCGAAATTCTAGCCCACTATAGACCCATTTCAATCCTGCAGTTTCTTTCCAAAGTCCTGGAAAAAATTGTAGCAGCCCAATTTCACAATCATCTTCATACCCATAACCTGTATGCAAAATTCCAGTACAGTTTCCGATGTCACAGTACAGAGACAGTCCTGGTCCACATCATGATCAAACTACTTATAACAGCCGACCAAGGCTCACCATCACTCTTCCTATTACTATTACCACACTCAACTGGTTCCAGTCAAAGCTCACTGACAAGACAGGGTTTGTGACCGTAGGGCAATCTAATTCATCACCACATACAGTTAGCTGCAGAGTGCCTAAAGTGTCGGTTCTCTGGCCGACCCTTTTCACCATCTACATGTGTCCATTCAGTCAGTTAATTCATAAAGGCAAAGTTTCTTTCGACTGTTACGCAAACGATACACAGCTATATATTAAAATAGCTTCGACTTCTACCACAGTTCTATCATCTGTATTCCATTGCTGCATGGAGGAGATAAAGGCATAGATGGCTGACAATTTTTCTCCAACTGAACAGCAGTAAAACAGAAGCTATCCACATTTATACTCCTCACCAAACCCAGTCCATCTCGACACTAAAGAATACCAAGATGTTTGATCATAAAATCTCCCTGTCCTCTGCGGTTACAAACCTTGGTGTCACATTTGACTCTCACACTTGATTCCCACATCCGTCACCTGTGCAAGGGCTCTTCCCTCCACTTTAAAAACATTGGAAAACTCCACCCCTCACTCTCCCAACACGACGCAGAGAAGCTAGTCAGTGCCTGTATATCCTCCAGATTGGACTAGATTGTCCCTCCTCGTCGGGATCCCTGGCAGTAAGGCAAGGCAAGGCAAGGCAAGTTTATTTGTATAGCACATTTTCATGTACAATACAGTTCAAAGTGCTTTACATAGGAAAAAAGATCAGAAAATGAAACAATAAAATCAGCTTTAAATTTGAAAGAAATACAATTAAAATAAAATAATAATATTAGTAAAAATATTCTCAGTTGCTATATGCACAGTTACATAAGGCTGTTTTCAGCCTGGATTTAAACAACAGCAGAGTTGAAACCTGTCTCACCTCTTCAGGAAGACAGTTCCAGATTTTAGGAGCATAAAACCAGAATGAAGCCTCCCCTTGTTTGGTCCTCCTTTTTGGTAGTCTACAAAAGCTACAGAACTTTGCTGCTCGGGTCCTGACGAGGAGGCGCAAATATAGCCACATCACTCCAGTCCTCAATTTCCTCCATTGTCTTCCTATTCAATTTACAATGCAGTACAAACTCTGTCTCCTCGCCCACCAGTGCATACATCAAACTGGCAACGGCAGAGAACTCCTCACACTACACACCGCCCCAAGAACTCCAGTGTTGCACTGCACTCAAACTATCACTTTTATTTGGTGTTTATGAAAAGATTTTAACACAACCACTGTATATTTAAACATTGTATATTTAAACAAGTTCAAGATTTAGATAATTTCCCAAAAAAAGACAGTGATATGCTGTCTTTCTCAGATTACATACGGTAGAAATTGTTAGTTTATAAATCAATGATTGGCTTAGCACCAAAATACAAATAATTAACTGTTGTTACTCCATCAACCATCCATCTTCTTAAAATCTTATTAAGCAAAACCTGAACTGAACACAAACAAGCAGCATTTAGTTTTTCTGCTCCTCTTATCTGAAACAAACTTTTATTTAAAAACCAGCGTTTCTTTAAATCCAGGCTAAATCAAAATTTGTTTAGAGTTGCCTTTGATTAATAATATCTCCAACACTGATTAATTTTAGTCTCTGTTAAATATTTGATAATAATTACTTCTCATGATTTTGATGATGAAGTTTGACGAAATGTAATGTTTGGTTTTTTATTTATTTATTGTTTCAGGGCTTGATGATTGTTTGCTGTTCCCAATGGTCGCATATTTACTTTTTTAGTTATGTTAGACACTTTGAACTGCCTTGTTGCTTAAATGGGGTAAATATACTTACTTTAGCTGACATGTCTTTCAACTAAAGGTAACAAGAATTTGATAACTTTACAAAACTCTCCCAAATAATGTGAATTAACCCTTCAAAATGACATAGGAGAACAAAATTATCTAAAGAAACCCTGTGTTTGTCTGTCTCAAATTGTGTCTCTCTGTCTCTACATCAACCCTGCTCAAAAGATATGTGGCCGCAGTCTAATAACATCTCCTATTGGTATTAAAATTATAACAAACTTTAAAAAAATCCTTATATAACTGGGAAAACATTGTTTAATGTGTCTTTTTTTATAATACATTTCTGTGTATTAATCAGAGGGAAACTGCAATGTCATTGACATTTAAACAGCATTTTTTTTCTTTCAAGTTATCAAAGTGTTCAGCAGACTAACTCGAACACAAACTGTAACAACGACCTGAACCGCAACATAAGCACGTGCACATACATTCATACTGAGACTTCAGAGACAACAGAGGTGCTTTGAAATGGAAATCCTCTGCCCATGTTTGAGGGAACATTGAACTGCAGAACAAAACAGAAATCATAAAATAAAAATAAACCCCTCAGATATGAGAAGATGACACAGAAAAGTGTGCCGCCTCAAAATAAATCCCTCCCTGGTTATTTGTTCCCAGAAGGAACTGTGTCATTCTCTAACACTTGCAGGATTTGATTTGATGAAAACATGTGCAGTTTCTCATGAATCATTGATGATATCATCAGTGTTTGGCATCATTTTAAATTTGAATGATAAATGCCGCATTTAAAAGCATCGTGAACCAGAGCAATGTAACTCCTATTGAGCTGCTAAACTTCAAGCAGACCAGACATTTGTTTTACCTGCTACTGAAACAGGAGTTTAGGCAGTGAGTTCACCTCTTCAAAGGCAAAGATCACAAACAGCATTCTTGTAATGTAACTTTTTTAGTATTCAGTTTCATAAATATGGTTTCTTCATTTTGCATATATATTTCTAATGCTATACTTAAAGGATTTCTTTGCATTCATTTAAATAATTCATCTGCATACATGTACTGTATGTAGATAGTTAGAGTAAATATTTAAAAGTGGATTAAAGAGAAGCTGTAAATCTGACCAAAGCTATGTGATAAACTAGCAACGTAAATAAAATGTACTACTAAAGTTTAAGTTTTGGCTTTACTTTTTGTAATACAGCTTATTTTCCTCTTAATATATCAAGTAACAATCAAACACAATTATTAAGATTTCTTGTGATTGACTAACATAACAAAGTCTACTGTGTAACCTTATTTGCTCTGTTAATACCTCCAAGTAAAATCTAGTGCAATAAAATGCCATCTTCAAAATATCTGAGCTGTTTTCCTTCTCAGTTAAAGAACTCAATTTTGTTGTTTGTGTCATTATGCAGTCTGTTTTTCATTTCTGAGTCAAAATTTAAGATTGTTGCGCATGCATTCCTGATTAACACTACTCACGTCTGACCATCTGTCCTGCTGTTGAGTTGGCTGTGCGTGTGCAAGCATACAGAACATAAAGGGCCAGATGAGGGGATCAAGATGTATCTTGCATACAGAACATTGAAAATCTTTCTTAAAGAGGGTCATCAGAAATATTGGGAATGTGACAGGAAGTGTGATTTAAATGTGTTGCTCTTTGTAATGTTTTTTATACTCTCGCTTCTCTCGTTTGTTAAATAAACTTTTAAAAATATCCCAACTCTAGTGGCTGGATAGCTCAAGTGGTATGTTGCCTGACTTCCAATTGGAAGATACACCACAAAATACACCACAGTATCCAGTGTGGGTCCTTAGGCAAGACCCTTTGTGCTACTGCCTGGCGCCGCAAATGGCTGCCTCGGTGTGATTACACTAGTCTGGCTGATTTTCCTAGCTGGTAATCGGCCTATGTTCCTAACAAATACGCTCCCATTAATAAATCAGTAGATGTGCTCTATGATGATTTTATTTTTAAAACCTACAAAATGGAAGTGAAATATATAAAACTTTGTCTGAGCAACAAACTTAATTTAAATATTCTTGTTGTAAATGTAGCATTACCTAAAGTTAAAGTTCAAACATGATAAAGAAGTGGTTTTATAAGCCTATTCAAAGAGAAAAGAAGTAACGAGAATTCTCATGCAAACCTAAAAAAAATTTTTCTCTTAAATGGAATAATTCATGGTTTTGGATATTCCTGGTCTAATCTAATAGGATTATTATTCCTTACTATAATCAGGCATAATCCTGCACACCCTTTGGCATAGGTAAGAGTTTCTGCTTATTAAACCTGAGATTCCATGAGCCCAAATCCAAATAACTTCTTTAGTTTACATACCAAGTGCATTTTCTACATGAAACATATAAGATAAAACATTTTAAAACACATGCTTACATTAATTTAAAGGTCATGACTCATATGAACAGTCTATTGAGTATCAGTCTAAGATACAATATTCAGATTTTAGAGTCAGGTTTAAAAGAAAAAATGAACACATTCTTTAAACATGTCTTGCATCAAAAGGTTTGGGAATACTTTTTTTGAAAAATATGGGCCCATTCGTACCGGTTGGGCAGAACCTACCAGGATATTCTTGCTAACCATTTTGATTTGTGTATGACAACAAAAGTGCAAGACAATGCAACATGAAACAGAGTTCAAATCATCTCAAATGAGTGTATATATTGCTACCACAGCGACCAGATTTCAAACCAACAGAGCACCTTCGGGCTGAGGTACAACAGTGGATGTGCAGAGGAAAAGTATCCGTCTACTTTAAATTACCATGAGTTAAAAAATAACTGAGGGATGCATCCAGCACCTTGCTAAATCTACAGTATGCAGGAAGAATTTAGGCACTTCCTAAAAGGCGATGTAAACTGGTACCAGCAAAATGTACCTCATAAATTATCAGCATATAGCTGCAAGATTCCAGAAAAAGAGGCTTTGCAGGGGACACTGAAAGGAAGCCTGAAGTTTATTTTTAGTCTCTATAAATTCAAAGCAGCAGCAGAAAGAGAAAATTGATCATTTTCAGAAACTTTTAATAGTTAATTCATGATTTGTTTTGAACTGCTTTCATCGGAAAAAACAAGTGGATGGGTCTGAGGTTAGATGTTGCATTACATATCTTCTTAGGATATAACTAAATGTGAATGGTTAATTCAGACTTCACACAGTTGATATAACATATTTGACAGGGTTATGTTAAAAGGAATTGTGAAATTATTTTCTTTTATGTTAAGTTTTATGGTTTTATTTTTATATAACCTTTGCTTTGTTTTGTTTCTAATTCTGAAGCTATTTTGTTCAATGAGTTACATAATGGGGTTAAAATACTGCCTCCTGTTGACAAAGAATATTTTCTGACTAATATACGATCCTCTCATATGATTCTTTTAGTATCTGTGGGCATCGTATAACTGTTTGAATTTTGGCTGTGTGAGTGAGCCAGACACTATTTTCAGATCATGGCTCTGCATGCATTGTAAAAGTGAAATGCATTTGTCATTGGATCGAACCTGCATATAATCTTCATCTAGTAATGCCATAGTAAAAAACAAGATCAGTTGGTAGCAGAGTTGTTGTAGTATCATCTGTTCAAAGTTGTAAACTATGAATGGAACGCATCATTCTGGCAAATTGAATTAGGATATTTGGTTGAATTAAAGTAAGTATGTTCTTGACATATTTCATTACTTTACCTAAGTATTTTTAACATATACATCCAATTAAATATTTGATATTAAACCCAAATAAAGATAGAATGATTTCAATATATATATATATATATATATATATATATATATATATATATTTCCTTTCTAAGCATTTACATTTGTTTGTCACTTTGTTAACTGTGTTTACAGGGATCATCAAGAGGCATAATATTGTATTCTGCTGTGTCATTACCTGGTATGTAATTTTGTTGAGTTTTTTGTTTTTTTTTCAAAGTAAAGGATGAACTGACAGTCTGGAAATGTATTTTTAATAATCTGTCTGGCATTGCATTAGGTAATGATATTGGTAGTTTATTGATGTAACATTTAGGTAGCCTTTCCCTCGGTTCTCCAGCAGTGGTAGACATGGCTAGTGAAAACAAATGATCTTGTGCATAATTTGTAGTAAAACATTTAAAAAAAAAATCTTCCAAAACATAATAAAGATCTGAAGTTTAATTTTGATTTATTGCTTCTAGATGTTCATTGCGTTGTGTTTATAGGTGCGTTTAATAGACTTCATTGTAATGGTAGTAAACTTATCATGAGTCTAATCTAGTGTAATTTTGTGGGTCAAAAATACTGAAAATCTGATCTGTTGAGATTATAAATAGCTTAGCTTTGCTTGGCAACTGCAGGTTGGTTCTTAGCTGGGGCTCAGGTTAAGACTAAAGGTAACCCCTGCTGTCTCACTATAACCCTTACTAAGGGATTCCAGTGTATTGTTTAAGAAGCACTGGGCAGAGTCACGTGGGTTTGCCCGTCTCAAGATTAATTGCTCTTGCGACACAAATGGCTCTGGACAACCACCAAATGATCCTTTTCACATCCCACAATTCCTTCATCCTAATGAACGCAGTCACAGCCGCTTGCTCCAAGGGGGTTCTTTAGTATGGATGCTTATATGTAATTTCATGAAATTAAAGTACCTTTGTGTGATGATGAGGTGACGATGTATCCAGGAAACACCAAAAATTGGTAAATTGTAGACTTAAGTAGCTTTTGTGCTGGCAATTGATGTCAGTACTAATCATTACACAGTTCTTGCTACTAATCTGGATTCCTTAGAAGTGCTCCTTGCCCATTGGAAGCTTGTGACTTTTAAATGGCCAGTTGGACACAGCCTACAATGGCCTGTAGGCAAAGATTAATCAATTCTAAAGAAATAGTTTCAGGTAACTAGAATAGTTTTGCCTTTCTCTTCTTCTTTCTCTTGGAATATATAATCCCTTGCTGGTCAGATCTGTACTGGAAATTCAGATGAAAAGGCCATTAGATTTACTTTTACACTTATTTTGGTGATGTAGATATATAGAATGTTAAATCTTCTTATTCAAGCAAATAAAAAGCACATTGTTTGTTATTTAACTAAAAAAAACATTCACCTCATGGAGAGCATATTATTACACTAAATACCAGCAATAATGCATTACAGATAGTTCAAGATTAATTCACTTAAGCAAAACAATCCAGTGCAATAATTAACAACAGTTTCTACATTTGGATCTGCAAGATCATCTCATTTAAAGAGTTCTCCTTTAGCCTAGTGCCAATATATGAAAATAATTATCCAAAAAGAGTAGCATGCAGAGAAACAGTCTCCACCCCCCCTGGTGCCTGTGTGTCTGCTGTCCACTCAGTATAACGCAGGGGTGGGATGAAGTGTACAAGAGGAAAAGAAAAGACAGTAGAACAGTTCAGACAATGGCACACGCCTGCCTTTGCTATTTTGAGATTCTTCCTCCTCACATATTTCTGCCTGAAACTTCACTCAGCTGGCAGTTTTTAGCTCAGCTCCACCCTTTTGGTCTGATCAAAATCAGAGAGTGAGTCAAATGTTGAGCTTGACTTCTTGAAACCCGAGACAGTTTCCTCCATGCTGCTTCTGCAGAATGCCGCAAGGCTAATAATGGGATGACGATTCAGGTTTATTGTTTTGTTTTTGTTATTAAAACTAAGAATTTCTTTTTTCAGAAGTAAAAACCACGTAAAAAAATAATAAACTCTGCATCAGCAGGTAATACATGATGTGGGAATGGATTAACATCTCCTGCAGAAAAACTTTTCAATGTACCGTAACTCTGTCTATAGCACAGGAAATATGTCCTTTTGATGACAGGAAGCAGCCCCTCACTATGGAGACAGCAGTCTGAGCTGGCGTCCTGCAGGTCAGCACCAAACAGATGCCTTATGATGCCAACTATGAGAGCAGAGGAGGTCTGAATATAATATTAAAAAAGAAAGAAAAAGAAACGACACACGAACCCTTGTGTTTTTTTGTTTAGTCAGTAACCTTTGAGCCATTATGATTACACTTACTCTTTCATCGAAACTCCGTTTTAACCTCATGGTCAGTGCAGCTCATTCAATTGGACAGGAAGCATAAAGCGTCTGATGGTCTGAGAGGAGGTGATGGGCCTTTATTATTCTCCGTGTTTCCTTTTACTGTAATGTTTCCTGCATCAGCACTAGCCTATTTTAGTCACACTGATGCTGGCTTAGGTTTGTTTTGTTGTTTTTTTGCTTTTTTAGTACAAAAAGCAGCAAGATGCACAAAAAGACATTTCTAAAAATGCACCTAGATTAGAATATAGCAACACTATTTTAACATTAATAAAGGCATTATAATTGTTTTTTTGGGTTTATTTTTTTTCCCCTACTGCTTGCTAAACTTGTTGGTTCAGCATGTTTTTCAGTAAAACTGAGCTAATGCAATGCTGCAACATTATATCATTGTTAGCGGGTTTTATAAACCAGCCTGAACCTAAATATTTCCCTGGAGTAAAATCTAAAAATCAACTGGAAAAATTAAAAATCTAGTAATTAGTAGAATACTAACTGTACATATCAGAGGGTTACTTGCATCCTCCACTCTGCAATGCAGTACTTTGAGAACTTTCCATTCACTGACTGGTTGGCTCCCAGAACTACCCCTGGGTCAGCACCCAGCATTTCTGAGCTTCCTCTTACAAGTGGAGCAGTTTGGAATGGAAACTCTAAACTCACAATTAACTCATCCCTCTTTATTGGACGGGTTGATTTAAAAAAAAAAAGCCTATCATGTAGTGGATAAGATAAACATCGCCAGAATGGCATCTCTGTTTTTTACACAATAAGCTCCATTTTTTTATTTTACTTGTAACAACTATTGAATTCTAGGATTTTAAGATGATTTTAAGTAGTTTAACACAGGAACTAAATTCTCTTCAGCAGCCTTAAATTAGCATGTGTCATCTGTCTGCATACTTGCTTGGGGTTATTTTTGTTGTAGAGTAAATATGACTGAAATGTTTCCTGAAGAGATATTTTTGACATTTTTAGCAGGGACTCTGACAGCTTTGGTTTCGACTGTCATTTGTTGATCAGCTCAAATGGTGCATTAGAACCCTCATGAGTTGACAGACTGGGACGAGATGCCAAGCAGATTCTTGGTCCGTGCATATGTGGCATATTCTTTGTTTGGACATGATCAGATAACGCCTTGCAGTCCAAGGCATGAACAGAACCTCAAGGGAAATTCTACTTTATAGCTCATGTAAATGTTGTTTTATTAACATTTTAAATTGCCAGACCTTTAGATTAAATGGTTGGGTTTTTTTTTTTCTGTAGTGATATCTACACAAAGATTTGGATGTTTAATGTTCCATGATCAGAAATATCCCACATGAAATGTATATTTTAAACCACAACGTGTCAAGGCTGACCATACAGGCTATGCTTTATACTTAAATCTGGTCAGTTATGATTTGCAAGTCAGTTTTATATTATCTGAGTGGAACAATATTGGACAATAGATGAGTACCATGGGTTTAACCTAAATTGGACAAACATACAAATGTATATAACTAATGTATGTATGAACTACGATAAACTCTTGGGGACTGACGTTCATTGAAGCTAAACTCTCTGGTCCAAAAGTCTTTTGATAGAGGTCCCAAAGTTATCTACCGCAGACAAAAATATTGACTGCTGATAACCTTTTTACAGAACTCTACTGATGAAAACAATGTAACTATTCCCTTCTGTTAGAGCTTAGTGGGACGGTAGGCTTTTGGTTGTATCTAAAACATATTTTGTACTTGCTACCAAAAAGACATCAGTAAATTAATCATACCTTTGGGTATTGAGGACTTGTTAAAGTACCACAAGTCCAAGTCTTAGGTTATAAAACCCTAAAATACTTTAAATAATCGTACATATGAAAAATCAAACATGACAACAAATTGTGACTCTTTATCCCTAATCACACGGGTTTAGTATTACCAAGAGACCTCTGATAATTTGTAGTAATTGCGGAGGATGCCTGTGATCTTAATCCCGTGCGAATGTCCCATATCTGTGATAATAAAGTAATAATTCCACCGCAAAATACCTACCATATTTCAGCAAACAAATACATCTTATGTTTAATACTAGTCCCATGCGGATCTGCATCTCAATAATAGGGTGATGTTTGTTGTTTTTTATTGCGTGCCTTTATTGTAGTCTTTTTGGGTGAGTGATGGAGGCTGCAGTTAAAAGTACGACGCCAGTTTTAAAAGCATTTTAAATCCAAAATTTTGTTCCTTTTGGCAAATTATCTGGAGCCCCATCTGCAGAAAGAGATCCACCAAAGGGGCTCAATTCACAGGACAAGGATGTGGATAATATTTGTAGCAGCATGCAGTAAGCAACATTTACATCATATTATCAAGCAATTTATTTGCTATATTAATTAGATATTAGCCTTTCTTAAATGTGAGCATTATTGACAGCAATCTGGTTTGCAGATGTGCTTTAGAAGTTGTGATGTACGACAGATGCGTAGCATGATAAAATGTGTTACGTCGGTTATGAGCTCTGCAAAAGTACGGGCAGGGTTTCCGCTTGCACTGCACAGAGATATAGGGAAACTATTTCATACGGGGAAACACAGATCGACATGACAACTGGCCTTAATTTCAATTTCAAGTAAAACAAAGACTTTGTTTATCATGTGCAAATGCGCCACAGGCAACACAAGGTGTGTGTGTGTGGGGGGGTAATTTACAAATGATCAGAGGTTCCTATGTAGTACTAATCCTGTGGGTCTTTAGATTGTGATTCTGTATAAATAAAAGTGAGTAGCAAGTGCAAACAAAACAATTTCTGTTATGGTAACAAACCAGCAGTCAATCAAAAATAGGCACGTAACACACAGAATGACCCATTGTGTGTGCATGAATTTGTATCACAGTAACATTAGTCTTGCGTTCATTCATGCTTATTTATGGGCGTATAAACGTTATTTCCTCGTGTGTTTATACTCTGGCTCTGTTCTGGCCCAGACCCTTCACACACTTCACGTTCTACTCTGTTGTCAAAACCAAAACATTGGCCTCCTCTTCATCCCCCTCTTCCTCTTCCTCCTCCTGTTCTTTCTCCTCTTCTAATTTGCCTTTTTCTCTACCTCTGTGTTTGTACCCCCTTCAACCTTACTCTGTGTGTAACATAAACAGCCGTCATGAAAGTCAATAATGACGTCCGCGCTGGCTTTTACAGTGTCTCTTTGTTTTTAAAGAGTTGAGTAACCTCAGGTTGGTTAACAGAAGTTAATAAAACAGTCGTGAGAAAGGAGAGTCAGTGATGTGGGATTGATTGCACTCTAATGCTCCCCTGTAATGATTTAGAGGTTTAACGGTATATATAACCCGATAAACTTTTTTTTACATTTTCAAAAAACATGTCAATGTGTTTTTTTAAGATTTTAGACCACCGCAAAGTGGTAACCAAATTTTTTATTATTGAACAAAATGCGGTTTAAGCGTTTTAACTCTCAAAATACATCCTGACTGCTTGTATTTAGAAAACACCCAGTTTAAATCCATTTTAAAAACTTGGTTTGCAGCAAGACCTAAACATTGCTTTCTCTCAACAATGCTCCTCTTTTTACTGATTCATAAAGGCAAGATTTGATTATCTAACCTGAGTTGGAATACCCTGCAGAGTCATGGGCATGCTGGTTATATTAGAAAAACAATTTTCTTTACCAGCTTGTCAGTTTCCCTTGCAGGACAATATCTTGGTTGGCTTTGCTGTTGTGTCTTTCCAATTTCTGACAGTTGTTTAAACTGTGCTCAAAGCTGGAAGATCTAGCTTCAAATCTAATGCTAACTCAACAACCTCATCTCTTACACGTGGGATGTTCCTTGGTCTTCATGAAGCTATTTGTTCCTTAATGTTATCTAATAAATTCCTGATGCATTCACAGAAGTGTGGGATAGATACTTAAATTAATATAAATACATTTATACAGCAGTACATACTGTACTGCTGTATAAAAAAAATCTCAAATATACAGTATTTTTATTTCTTTTTTACACTTTTGCAATACTGTAACTGTGTTGGCCTATCACACACATTCTCATTAAATCCCTTTGAGGATTAAGGTTGTAAAGTGACTTAAGGTAAAAAGGTCAAAATGGTGAAAATCCCCCTTGTGAGACAGTGTGAACACACAGAACTGTGAAACAAATGTAGAAAATTGACAAGCTAAGTAACTTAATTAAATTTCTCTTAAAATTAAGAGAAAGAACATTCACAAGTTGAGGACAAGGTTGAGATTGAATCAATTCCTGACTTTCTGCTATATTCACCTCAGCTTACATGGACAAACATCACTGGATTTGTTGAGCAACAGTTTAAAGCATGGGAACTGAAGGGTAGTTGGAGGAGAACAGGTCAAATCATTGAAATGACTGTGGGATAACAGGTCTCCGTTGTAAATGAGATTTTTGATTGTTAAATAAACACATTTAAATGCTGAGTCAGTGTTTGATGAGCAGACTGTGGAAAACAAGGCCGCTTGAATAACGTCACTCAGCCGTAGTTACTGTCGGTCAAATTATTATGTAAACAGATTCATGTGGGTCTTTATAAATGTTCCTCAAATATGAACCCAAAAGTTGCAGTAATGGCTTTCCACTGTAATTTATTTCTCCAAATTTTTATCATTATGAATTTTATGATTATTTTTTTGATATTTGTAAATTCCTTCTTGTAGAAATTTAGCTGAGAAAATTAATGTCATCAATTTCACTTGTCTGTGGAATTAGCAGGAATAGTTTTAAATGTCTGACTTTATTAGTGACCTGCTGAAGAAAAATGCTCTGACTCTTAATTCTCAAGGGTCTCCAGATCCCTCTATTTTGAGTACTGCCTTTTCCTTTCTTCCTCCCCTGTCCACGTCTCAGTAGCCACTCCTGACAGCTGCATCCCAGAGGGCCCGTCTGAGCCTGGCCTACAGGTGCTGTGATTCCCTGTTGTGCATCTGCACCCCACCCTTTCTTTTAACTTTCTTTTAGATGATGTCTTCTGTTTCATTGTCATGAATCTCACTGTTAGCTTCAGTCGCATGACTGACTGTTCTCTGTATGAGGAGTGCTTTTTAAGTACTCTCCACTCAGGAGTTGCTTTATGCCAATCATCCAATTAGCTACAGGGAGAAGTGATAAGAAGACATAAAAGTTTGGGATTACACAACGATACTAGGGAAAGAGATAATTCAGAGCTGGTGAATGTAGAAAGCAATATACCAGGATAATATGTAAAATTAAACCAGACCCGTTGGAGGTTGTTAATTGTGCACTTTCTGCACATCTATAATCAAAGCTGTTCCTTCCTCCTTTAAGGATTTGTGGTTCAACATTTTGATTCATTATCTAGACAATCATAAAATAGTCTCAGATTTTATGTACTTTATTTTTATATAGACTTCTTAATATGCATGTTTTTGTCAAAGATATACTTTATAAAGAGCCCTGGTAAAGAGCTGAACTTGAAAAGGTGAATTTCTAATGCAAAACAAAAAGCTAAACTAAACACTTCCAGACTACAAAAAAACCAAGCCTGTGTAGAGCCGCAAGGAGTTATGAGGTAACAGAAGAATCCAATGCTGCATAACTAAAAGCAGGTAGCTTAAACACTTGGAAGAAATATACTGAAACGATGCAGGTGGGTGACAACAAATCTGGTGCAACTGGAGGACGGGGCAGACTGGCTGAGGAAAAGGAGACTGATAAATAAGGAAATCTGAGGACAATATTATCAATATCCAAAGGGATCTAAAGGAAATGTGCAGACACAAAAACAAGAAAAAAATGCATAAGTAAAAACAAGGAATGCTCTAAAGAAGTGAGACCTAAGCAGATTAGATCACATGATGGATAATATGTAGATAATAACCTACATTCAAACCAAAATAACTATGTGACCTCCTGCTGGTATTTATCACTGACACATAACCACGCTGCATAATCTGTAACAAAAGTAGAGTTTAAATTCAGCCCAACAACACGGTTTTCATTGGCTCTACCTCTCTCTTGCCTCTTTCCAATGGATTAGGTTATCCTGAGCTATCTCTATAGTTATGTTGTCATAGGTTTAGGCTGCTGGAGAACAAACTACAGGCTTTTTCTCACTTTCCTACTTTTGTCTTCTACCACTTAACAGTCTGCAATATTTCCAGGTTTTTTTAACTGTTAACTTTCTATTTTCTCCTTGTGCATTTCTCTCCATTGGAAGCTACATCTGGTCTTGTTTTCTCCCAACTGTGACACGTTCCTGGATGGGGGCATCTGCTGAGATATTGCTGCCAACAATTAAACGTGCTGATTATGATGAACTGCTGCAAAGTCAAGAACACAAGCTATTGTCTATTATAACTGAGTACAGGAGGAGTGGCTTCCTTAGGTCAATGCAATCACCTGGGGGGGTTAGATAGAAAATCATTTAAACTAAGTTAAATAATAAACTGTAGTAAACTTGTACTGTTTAATGTCTGGGTTCAAATGCAAATCTACTTCTCTTTGAGATCGAATCTGTTTTGAATGGGCGCTTAATTAAAAAAATTAAGTAATTTGAATTGAATTGAATCCTCAAGGCACTTTGCAAAACAGACATGTCAATGACAATGACAGTTTAAATTACAGTTTAATATAGATTTATTTAAAATCAAAAGAAATACTCTTTTGTAAAAAACCTGAATGATCCGTTTTTGATACTTGATGCAACAGTGAAGCCGTCTTCAAGAAGGGACAGAGCAGACTGTGCTTCTTTGGGAGGCTAAAACCCTTCAAGGTTTGCAGCAAGATGTTGCAGATCTTCTATAAGTTAGTTGTTAAAACTGTCATATCCTCTGGCATCATCTTATGGGGCAGCAGTATCAGAACAAGGGACCAACCTAAAAAGGCTCAACAACCTGATAAAGAAGGCTGGGCCTGTTCTGGGGTCAAATGTGGAATCTCTGGAGATGACGGTGCAAAGAAGGATTTTATATAAACTCAAGAAAATCCTTTGACAACCCTGAACATCCTCTTCATGACACTGTTATTGGAAAACAAATGTCTTTTCAGTCAGAGACTTCTTCAGCTTAGTTGTAAAACAGACCGCTACAGAAGAACTTTCCTGCCCACAGCCATCACCTACAAAAACTCTTTAGTTAAAGGAGATAGTCCAACACCATTTAATTTCCCTTTGGGATAAATAAAGTATTTTTGATTGATTGATTGATTGATTGATTGATTGATTGATTGATTGATGGATACGTTATCACACTCTCCTGTGCATAGAATGTATTGCACATAATACGATACTAATAATGTGTTGAGGAGGAAATTACTCTTCAAAGAAAATATTATGTAATGTGTTTTTCCATTAAAGTTGAGATATTTACTTTTTACAGAGTTCCCAGGAATTTCACATAATCCAGCCCAGATAGAGTCATTAGACAAAAAAAATTATCTTTCATGTTTCCATGTGTTTAACAACACTTGTAGCAATGAACGATGCCTCATCTTGATGAGTTTAATCCAATTGAATTGGGTGATCTTTTCTTCTAATAATAGGAAATCCCCAGATGATAAATAAATAATACAATAAATAAATAAATATGAATGTTCCTAAAGTTTGTCCTCTGAGTTACTCGAGCTTTCCTGTGAGTAAAGGAGTGGTGGACCATTTTACGTGAAAGTAAAGGCAGCTCGATCATATCAGATATTGCTCTCCATCATGCAGCAATGGGAGTGGAGAACGCTCATTGTTCAGCAACAAAGAAGGCGCTCCGGAGATGGTGTTCAACCAACTAATGAAATCAAATGAAATGGTTTTCATTTTCCCCATGGGAGTGGCCTGTTGTACATTGTGCACGTATGTGTGCGTCCTGTATTGTTTTTTATTGACAAGGTCGGTAAAAAAGCTGAAGAATCCCCGGGAAGTTTCCCTTTCTCTGTGCAACGAATCAGGAAACACATAGCGACAGGCGACTATTGTCATGAAATGCTCGAACGAGCTGGAGGTGAGGGGTGTGTTAGCCTTTGTGTGTGTACGGTCATTGAACTTTTAATATCATGCAAGCTTGAGAGAGTTTGGCTGTGAAGGACAGCTGAATTGACCTTGTCGATAACATAGTGTGATGAAACAGAAATGACCTTTTATGACCTACAAATGGAGCTGTGGTAACTGACGGTTCATTAATGTCATTAATATAATAAAGCTGAAGGCTTAAGTGATTTCAAGCTGGACTTACATCAGAAACTCACATGTTTTCCTTGTACGTGCGCCTGAGCATATCACAGCTGTCAGACAGAGCCCTCGATGGACTGTCGGTCAGCAAATGTCAACAGACAGAGAGGTACACATGGCGCCTTTTCTGTCATGTGCCCGGAAGGGTTGGCCTCTCTTTGTGTTTTTAGCCGTGTTTGATCTTGGGCAACTGTGTGCTCAGAGGTGGTGTGTCGCCAGCTGGCCAATAAAGTGCAAGGAAATCATACAGCCCTTTAAAACAAAAGGTGAGGGAGATTGAGAAATAGAAGTGAATACGAATGCAGAATCAAACTAAAAAGACATCAAAATATTATGAAGCAGAAAGCCTGTATTAAAATCAGCTGTTCTACTCTTAATAATCTGAGACCAATTGATACAACTCAAGGCCATGTTTGAGTGGAAGCACTATTTTTAAAAGTTTGTAATTTTTTTCCTACACTTACACTTTCAGATCAGATGAGAAGAATTGATGCCCCCTCATAGTTTTCAAACACTATTTCATTCACAAAGAGTCAGAACTAAGTAACTAAAGACTCCCCTAGAAAAAAACTTCTTCAGTGCTTTCTTGGAAGCCAACATCATCCACATAAAGAGCTATTTATGGAAGAAAATACGAGCAAAGGTTTTTTATGTTAGCCTCTAAGCACTTGAAGCATAGTTTACAAAAAGAATAAATTAAAAGCTATAGATGGGATGATTAAAATGAATAATTAAAGTCAAAAACACCCAGTAACTTATTTATGCAATAGAGATCAAACAAAACTTCTCGTGGGAAAATCTGTATCATATCTCCTCTAGAATATTGTAGTGCTGCAGTTATTCTGGTATAATACAAACTAATTTTAATGCTTTTTCTTCTTCTTTTTCTTGAGTAAAGGTTCTCCGCTTGAAGGATTTGTGTTATTTTTTACACTTAGAAGTTGATGTGGAGGGAAAAGGGCAGAGAATAACCTCCAGAAGAACAATTTTGAAGATGTATAGTTAGGGAAGAGGAGGATCAGAGACTTCCAGCCGAAAAATTATCAAAAGGAAATAAGTCCCGACAGACCCAATGAACTTAACACGTTATTCAATATGCTCTGTTCAAGTTCAAGCTCAGAATGCCCCTAATCAAACCGCCCTTTCACCTTCCTTTGACCCATAACTTTCCTGCCACACATCAAATCTTTCATTTTTCATCTTAGCCATGGTTGCTTCTGCTGCTAATTCACTGACTTGTACTTTTCCATTCTACCTGAAGCATTTCATTTTCCACCTCCGACATAAATCCAGGAGCTACTACATGTTCGTATCCAACCACACCATTATATTGGTACATTCCTTGCCTCCCTTTCCCGTCCTTTTATCTGTCAGACATGGGTTTAGGGGCAGCTACGGATACTAAATCTAAGCAAGGCCTTGTGTCCAAGTTAAGCAGAGTCTTATAGTTCACCTGATTTGTTTTATCAAACCATCCAGAAGACACAAATGGTGAAGGAACAGTTGCCGAACAGACCACAATTGTGAGAGTGAAGGATGTTTAACCAGGTGTTCTAAAGCAAACGGTCCACCACAAGGATCTTTACTCTGTCTATTCCATTTCATTCTGTACAAGTCTGTAAAAGACATTTCAGTCCAAATCATGAGACTTTGATAACTGTTGTCTGGAGTGGCGGAGGTGGACAAGAGAGTAAGGATAGAGCATTATAAACCAGTATTCATTTAACTTGGATTATTTCATTAAAATGGTGGATTTATACGTATTCTTATACCCACTTGATATCTAATTATACTGGGATTGTGAAAAAGTATAATTTGCTTGCGCGCTAACATGTAAAATCATTAGGCTCATGGAGATAATGTCAAGGAACTGGTTTAGGACCCAAGTGCAGTACAACGTCAGGTAGAGTTTTAAGTACTTTATTTCTTTAGGCGTAGCAACAAGCAGTTAGTTTAACTGGCAGCAGGAAACAGTCTTTGGTTAACTCCAGGCATCAACAGGGAACGAGGAGACTGGCGAGTCCTCACAGCGTTGGCAACAAGCTGGTAATTCACCTGACAGCAGATGACAGGCCTTGGAAGCTCCAAACACCAACAGGAAGCGGGCAGGCTTGAGAGTACTTCAGCCAAACAAACAAAATCCGAAGGGGACAGACAAAAGGCTTGTCGTGGACTGGCAGAAGGTCGGGGCAGAGACGTGAAGACGTGGTCAGAGGCAAGCTGGAGTCGAAACCGAGAATTTAAACCAATAATCAATGCTGGAATGATGTGCATGCTGCAACGACAATCTGGCACTGAATGAGGGAAACACTGCTGCTTAAATGCTGCCTGGCTGACGAGCAGTTATGAGCTGCAGCTGAGGGTGAGCAGGTGTGGAAGGTTGGAGCTAATAGCAGGTGCTGCAGTGAAGTAGCAGATCTCACAGCCCACAGCCAACAGGGCAGAATGTGACAGAACCACCCCCCCCCTCAAGGGACGGCACCCAACGTCTAAAAAGGAGCCACCAAGCCAGGGCGGGGGGTGGGGGAACAAAGGCAGCAGGCGGGCCTAACACTCCTCAGAGTCAGACCATTCCATCCCCTCCATAGGCGGTGCAGCAGGTTCCGAGGGGTCTGATACAGCAGAAGGCTGCGAAGGGTGACGGCGATGAAAGTCAGCAACAAGGTTCGCATCGAGGATATGGCGAGAAGGAACCCAAGATCTATCTTCTGGACCATAGCCTTCCCAATCAACCACGTACTGGAGACCCCGCCCCCAACGACGGGACCGAACCAGGCGTCGAACAGTGAAGGCAGGCGCCCCATCAATAAGACGAGGAGAGGGAGGAGGCCGAACCACCGGAGACAGAGGGTGTTCTTGGACTGGCTTGGATCCTGGAGACATGGAATGTCGGATGGACACGCATAGTGCGGGGAAGTTGCAGCCTCACTGCAGTAGGACTGATAATCCTCTGAATAGGAAAGGGACCGACGAATCTGGGAGCCAACTTCTTAGACTCCACCCGGAGAGGAAGGTCCCTAGCAGAGAGCCACACCTTCTGGCCTACTTGGTAGGCAGGGGCTTTAGAACGGTGCTGGTTGGCAGAGGCAGTGTAGCGACCCACCGAGCGCTGGAGGGTTGAGCGCGCTCGGTCCCAGGTCCGACGGCAGCGGCGAACAAAGGCTTGGACAGATGGGCAGGTGACTTCTCTCTCTTGTTCAGGGAAGAGAGGAGGTTGGTAGCCATACACACAGTGGAAGGGAGAGAGACCTGTGGCAGAGCTGACAAGGGAGTTATGAGCATACTCAACCCACATGAGTTATTGAGACCAGGAGGATGGATTCTGTGAAACCAGACAACGCAGAGCGGTCTCCATCTCTTGATTCATGCGCTCTGTATGCCCATTGGACCGAGGGTGGAAAACCAGAGGAAAGACCGGGAGTGGCCCCCATTTGATTGCAGAATTCTTTCCAAAAAACAGAAGAGAACTGGGGACCACGGTCGGACACCACATCGACTGGGAGACCATGAAGCCGAAAGACATGGTGAAGGACTAGCTTGGCAGTCTCCTTAGCAGAAGGTAGCTTGGGAATGGGCACGAAGTGGGCCATCTTGCTAAACCGGTCAACTACAGTGAGGATGAATGTGTTGCCATCAGAAGGAGGAAGACCCATCACAAAGTCTAGGGAAATGTGGGACCATGGTCGATGTGGTATCGGGAGTGGTTGAAGGAGACCCGCAGGGGCCTGATGCGAGGTTTTCTGCCGATTACTGGTGTGACATGCCTTGAAAAAACTGCGGGTATCTGCCACCAAGGTGGGCCACCAGAAGCGCTGGAGCAGAACATCTAGTGTCCGTTGGGAACCTGGATGACAGGTAAGCTTGGAGGAGTGTGCCCACTGCAGAACATCAGACCTCAACACTTCAGGGACATAGAGACAGTTGGGAGGACAGGCACTGGGTCCTGGCTGCCCCTCAGTGGCAGATCTCACTCTCTCCTCGATGTCCCAAGTTAGAGTGGCGACAACACAAGAATGAGGAAGGATGGATACAGGATCGTCGGTAGATTCCTTCTCAGCTTGGAACTGCCGGGACAAGGCGTCTGCTTTAATGCCGCGTGATCCAGGGCGGTATGAAAGGATAAAGTTGAATATAGTGAAGAAAAGAGACCAACGGGCCTGACGATAATTGAATCTTTTGGCAGAGCGAAGGTACTCTATGTTCTTGTGATCAGTCCAAATCAAAAATGGTTCCTTAGTACCTTCCAGCCAATGGCGCCATTCTTCTATGGCTTCCTTTACGGCCAGTAGCTCCCTGTTGCCAATGTCATAATTCTTCTCTGTCGAGGATAGGCGTTGAGAGAAAAAGGCACAGGGATGGAGTTTCTGGTCAACTACTGACCTTTGGGAGAGAACAGCACCAACCCCCACATCTGAGGAATCCACCTCAACGACAAATTGCTGACTGGGGTCCGGTAATTGGAGGATGGGGGCTGAGGTGAATCTAGATTTGAGATCCTTGTAAGCTTCATCAGCAGCAGGAGTCCATTGGAATGACACCTTGGAACTGGTTAGGGCAGTGAGAGGAGCGGCCACAGAACTGTAGTTTTGAATAAAACGACCGTAAAAGTTCGCAAACCCCAAAAAACGTTGAAGCTCTTTGCGCGAGTCTGGAACAAGGCAGGAGGTGACAGCTGAGACTTTTGCAGGATCGTTCTGGAGACAGTTCTTGGCCACAATGTAGCCCAGGAAGGAAACAGACTGGACATGGAAGTCACAGTTCTCCACCTTCGCAAACGGAGTTCTCCAGAAGGCGCTATAGCACAGCCCTGACATGATGGACATGCTCACGTAGGGTTTTGTAGAAGATGAGAATGTCATCGAGGTAGACAAAGACAAACTGGTTGAGCATGTCTCAGAGAACGTCATTGACCAGGGCTTGGAAAACAGCAGGGGCATTGGTTAGGCCGAAAGGCATCACCAGGTACTCATAGTGTCCAGAAGGGGTGTTAAAGGCCGTTTTCCATTCGTCTCCTTCTCTAATCCGGACCAGATGGTAAGCATTGCGAAGGTCTAGCTTAGTGTAGACCGTGGCCCCTTGAAGCAGTTCAAAGGCAGAAGACAGGAGAGGAAAGGGGTAACGGTTCTTAATAGTTATTTCATTCAGCCCTCGGTAGTCAATGCAAGGTCTCAGAGTCTTATCCTTCTTCTCAACAAAGAAGAAGCCTGCCCCAGCAGGAGAGGAAGAGGGCCGGATGATCCCTGCTGCCAGAGAGTCCTTGATGTAAACGTCCATGGCCTTTCTTTCAGGAGCAGACAGTGAGTAAAGGCGACCCTTGTGTGGAAATGTGCCAGACAGGAGGTCAATAGCACAATCATAAGGCCGATGAGGAGGCAGAGATGTGGCTTTAGCTTTACTGAAGACTGAAGCAAGGTCCTGGTATTCAGAGGGAACCCCAGAGAGGTCAGGTGGAGAACTGGAGGACTGTGAGTGGAGAGGAGAGGCAGCTTGCTTCAAACAGCAAAGATGACAGGAAGGGCCCCACTCACGGACAGCCCCTGTCTCCTAGTTTATGTTGGGATTGTGCTGACGAAGCCATGGATAACCCAGAATGAGAGGTTGACGTGGAGTCTTCAGGATGTGGAACTGGATTTCCTCATGATGGTTGCCAGACAGTAGCATGGAGACCCGAACGGTCAGATGAGTGACAGTCCCCAGAACATGTCCATCGAGAGGCCAAGCAGGAATTGGACGAGGCAAATGAACCTTATCGAGCCCCAACTGCTGAACCAAATCCTCGTCCATGATACAAGCATCAGCGCCAGAGTCTATGAGTGTAAGCAGGGACCGGGATCCACCAGGCAGGAGTAACCGAGCTTGAAGCTGAGGTCTCTGAGGCTGAGGAGAGGGCACAGCAGTCGGGCTCACCAGTATCTCCTCAACTACTGGTGAGCCTTTGCTTTTACTGGACAGTTGTACTTGAAGTGACCAATCTGGCCACAGTACATGCATAGGTTAGAACTCCATCGCCGTTCTCGTTCCTCTGGTGTTAGAAAAGCACGACCCAACTGCATAGGTTCTGGTTCTTCCTACAGCTGTCTTTACGAAGATGCAGAGGCGCTAGCCTGCCCTCTGGCTTGGATGGTTGGGTGGCGACGAAAGAATCCCTGACGTTTCTCTTGTTGGCGAGCCTGAACACGATGATCAATCCGAATTGCTAGCGCGATAACTTCATCCAGTGTCTGAGGAACCTCATGGGAAACCAGTTAATCCTTGATGTAATCCGCTAGGCCATGGAGGAATGCATCCACCAGGGCGCCCGGGTTCCAGCTGCTGTGGCTGGCTCTCGTACAAAAATCTATTGAGAAGTCCGCCAAGGTGCATTCCCCCTGCTGGAGCCCCATGAGGCCTCGAACAACCTCAGAGCTGGAGAACCCAACACCAAAAACTTTGCGTAGCTCTTCAGAAAAACTCTGGAAAGAGGAGCAGGCATGGTTCGTCTGTCCCATTCTGCCGTTCCCCATAGACGAGCCCTGCCAGTGAGGTGGTTAATGATGAAGGCAACTTTTGCTTGCTCTGAAGCAAAAGTACGGGGCTGAAGGGAAAACAGCAACGAACAGTTTGTCAGGAAAGGACCACAGGACTCTGGGTTGCCATCATAAAGCTCTGGAGCTCCCACCCGGGGCTCAGGAAGGTCACTGGGCAGAAGAGCAGTCGGAACTGGAGCTTGAGATGAGGCTGGAGCTGGAGCAGAAACGACTGACGAGGGCTGGGTAGCAGCAGAAGAAGTGATGAAAGTCATTATTTGCTGCATTTGTGTTGTTAGTTCACAGAGAGATCGTTCATTAGCTTGGGCTGTCTGCCTAGCCTCCGAGACAGCAGCAGACATCAAAGCTTCATGTTGATGCAGGACGCCTTCTAATTTGATCAGACGCACCAGGGGTGAGGGGTTGTCTGCTGAGTCCATTATTGGCCAGATTTACCTGTCAAGGAACTGGTTTAGGACCCAAGTGCAGTCCAACGTCAGGTAGAGTTTTAAGTACTTTATTTCTTTAGGCGTAGCAACAAGCAGTTAGTTTAACTGGCAGCAGGAAACAGTCTTTGGTTAACTCCAGGCATCAACAGGGAACGAGGAGACTGGCGAGTCCTCACAGCGTTGGCAACAAGCTGGTAATTCACCTGACAGCAGATGACAGGCCTTGGAAGCTCCGAACACCAACAGGAAGCGGGCAGGCTTGAGAGTACTTCAGCCAAACAAACAAAATCCGAAGGGGACAGACAAAAGGCTTGTCGTGGACTGGCAGAAGGTCGGGGCAGAGACGTGAAGACGTGGTCAGAGGCAAGCTGGAGTCGAAACCGAGAATTTAAACCAATAATCAATGCTGGAATGAAGTGCATGCTGCAACGACAATCTGGCACTGAATGAAGGAAACACTGCTGCTTAAATGCTGCCTGGCTGACGAGCAGTGATCAGCTGCAGCTGAGGGTGAGCAGGTGTGGAAGGTTGGAGCTGATAGGAGGTGCTGCAGAGAAGTAGCAGATCTCACAGCCCACAGCCAACAGGGCAGAATGTGACAGATAAATTATTTTTAATTGTATTTGGTACTGTTTACCAGTTTCCTGTTATTTATGTTTACTTCTGACATTTGAACTCTGTGCTCAAACACGCACACACTGATCTACTTGTATTTATTCTTTCTATTTCCTCACAGTTATGCTTTTATTATCCAGTTACAGACAAACAACAATTAAAATGATGCTAGATATGTTTACCAGTGCTTGTGAAGTTTAAAGTAAGTAAAAACATGAAATGGTTGTATGTTATGTGTACCCTACAAAATTTCATGTTCTTGGTTATGTAAGTTCAGACATCTGATCACTGGGTGAGGGTGGGCGTGGAATCAGAAGCCAAACTGTGCCATCTGGTCCTACGCATTGGAACTGACCAGTCAGCAGTTAGCAAGCAGTTCTCGACCTCCCAGCCCCGCTCCCTCTTCTGCACACTCATATTCACCCACGCAGTGACAAACAGGCCTCGGCTCTGTGCGGTCTCTTTGGAGCCCTGATGGCCTTGGTGACGATGCCATGCTGGAGGCGACAGGCCTTGCGTTTTATTCAGCACTGACATGCTGGCTTCATAAATTCTCAGTTCTGGGGAGAATATGGTAATATATGTAATCCCTACCGTAGGAAATTGAGCTTTATTCCAGTTAGACAATAAGAACATGTATCATATTTTTTTAAAATTCTATAAATTATCTTGGATACAATTATATGTTGCAAAGACATTCAGTTTATGATCAGATAAGGATATAAGCTTTTTTTATGTTTGGAGCTTTTTATTGCTGATCTGCCAAATTCTCTGTCAGTTTTTATACAATTTAAAAACTGATAATGTATTGAATGAAATACAGTTCTTGCAAAAAGGGTATTTGCATTGGGTTTACATCAGTTACTTGCAAGCCTTCTTACAACTTTTTGTATTTAAAAAAAATAAAAAATTCTGCAGCACTAGAGACTTTTATTCAACAATATCTGGATAGGAAAAAAGCACAATTTGGGGCCCTCTATTTCTGTGAATATCGCTTGTTGATCATTCACACACCTACAATAAACTTAAACAAGCTGTAGCAGTAATGTTTGCCTTCTATTGACAGTGTTTACACATGATGAAATTATGAAATTGCTGTTTCTCCAAAGGTAAAATAATCAGAAACATACGTAATACCAATGCAATAATAAATCATGTCCATGTTGTCACATATGGTAATTAATGTTAAAGTAAAATTTCCATTCCAACATTTTGGTTTAAAAAAAGTGTAACAGCAAAACAATAAAAACATGTAACAAATAACACTTAGACATTTAAAAATAAAAAAAATGTGTACAAAAACAGACAGACAATATGAACCAAATAGTTAATAATAAAGTTAAAAATATGGTAAGACAGAAAAAAAAAAGAATTTTTTTTTGAAAATAAACACCATTATTGCTCACATTTGACTTCCATTTGATAGGATTTGATTTTATAGAGGCAAAGTCACTTAAAATTATCATTAATAATGCATGGAAAAATAAAAAACAAATTACTTTTTTTAAACTGCTTTTGGGGGCCCCCTAGTAGCCTTGGGGCCCTAAGCCGGTGCTTAGTTCGCTTATTCCTTGGGCCGGCTCCGTCTATAGCCTCTGTATTTGGTGACCCTGCGCTACTGCAGATCCATGCTGCCCGGTATGCAGCAACTGTAGCTTTTAATAGCCTTAAGTAATGCAAAACATTTTACTGATTAATTTACAGAAACATGAAGAGTTGTTTGTTTTCTATACAATATGATCATGGTGGCCAACCCTGTATCCATGCTGTGGTATTTTTTGTTACAAAAAGGCAGCAAAACTTTTTAAACAATTAAAACAAATAAATATGTGTATGCAAAAAAATCTTTGGAGCATAAACAACTAAGATATACAAGTATACTGACATAGATAAACATAGCAAAAAAAGTAAGGACATTTGTGTTCGGTCAATTTTATTGTTGTATCGATGCTAATTGGCAATAAAGCCATCCAACATTGACGTGTGCCCACGTTGGTGATCAGACCGATCTTGCGGCGATATCTTGTTAATGCTAAACCAAGTAAATAGAGCACAACTATACAAATGTAGCTCATCTTAAGAGGAAATCAATTGGCTTTCTGAAACAATAACCTTTATTGACAAGCATTACTGTTACAAAAAATAAATAATCAATCAAAAAAATATGTACTTTTAATTTCATCGCATTTTTAATATTTGACCAACATAATTTGCCTTCCATTAGCATAAAAAACATGGGTAACTGTAACAGATACTGCTTGTGTCAGGATCTAAGCGATATTTCTTTAGTGCAGGTTCTCCCAGATCAAGTGAAACAGTCAGCTTCCCATCACAACATTGACTAGTGCAAGCTGGCTTTCATTAAAGTGAGAACATGCTCAGCAATTGTTTCCTTATGTAATGTGAAACATGAACCCAGACATTCAACTCAGATGACCTTAGCTCCTTCACCAGAGGAGCTACATACAAACACATTCTATTAACATGTTTTAATGGGACAAATGTGGAAATCCTGAGACTGTAGGAATTTGTATTTAATGTTTAAATCCTTAGGAACATCAGCAGCAGATATAACTCAAAAGTTGTATTTTCTTTGTGTCTTTGGCATCCATTTTTTGCTTTCTACTGCTTTATGTGGTTTATTAAATGATAGATAGCCTTCTAATACCATTTTACCCTGTTTGTATCTTTGCGGACCTGGTTTCATTTAAGTGTTTGCTTTGCAGTCACTAACCTAGGTGTTCATTGTCCTCCCTTGGTTACGCAATACTGTGTAAACCTCTCTTGTGGCAACAGCTGTCACAAAACAACATCCAAGGTCAATGGACTATTAGAAGTCAAACACTGGTTCAATAATAAATGTGAAGAGTATGGATTTTGATAAATCATTTTGTAGCTTTTTAACCTTTTTTTTTCTTTTTCTTTTTTTTACAGTGAGAGCTTGAGATTTAGACAACGTCTTATGAGCTGGTGTGCAGGGTTTCAAAACACCAATACTAGAAATGCGGGAACTAATTATGCCGACATGAATCGTAAATGCATGGGGTTCTGAAACGAGTTGCCAAAGATGGAAATCCTTCTTGTGCTTCTTGAAGAGTTTTTGCAGTCTGCAAACTTCTTCATATTTCAAACTGAATATATCATTCTTTGTCAGGATTTTTAAAATATTCTACATTATTTAAAGTTGCAGTTTGTTAATAATAAAAATACAAAGAGAAAAGTATTCATCAATTTATCCATCAATTTTCTATATCTGCCTGATACTTTGAGCCTCACGCAGTCAGAGGTAGGCTACATGTTGTCATCAAATCCTCAAATAAATAATGTATTTGGTTACTTTTAAAAAACCTAATAAAGATGTGAATGACTTTTTTATACCTTGCTGACTCTAATGTATAATAGTCGGATTGGTAGAACCTTTTGTGTTTCTTTATTTAGGTCCTTCAATTAATTGGTTGATCATTTATATTTAATATGATGCAAACCTAAAGAAAGTTGTGCATTAGTTGTGCCTCAATTATGATGTAATAAGATGCATGCTTGTTTGTCCACAAATCTGTGTATCTTGCAGGTTTTTTTTTTTTGTTTGGTTTTTACTTGTTTTTGTTTTTTTGTTTTACATTTACACATTTTTACTCTCTTTGTAGTTTGTGTTTTAGTCTGTTAGTTTTTTATGTGGTTCATGTTGAGCAAACCTGGTGATAATCATGAAATGTGCTAAATACATTTTGACTTCCCTTTTTGTGGTCAGATAGAAGGGCACATTCCACCTCACAGAGAGTGACATCTAGATGAAAACATTTGGGCCACTGTAGCCAAGTAACCCTCCCCCCTCTCCTCTCTCTCCCAATGTCTCCTTGCGAACTTGGGGTTATTGGCTGAGTTTTCTTAACCTGCCTGAACTGCAGCATTTTCTCAGGACGAAGCTTCGTCTGGGGTTTATCTACAGTGAAATCCAGGCTGCAGTGCTATGGAAAATTCCCCAAACCCAAATGTGACAGAGAACCTTAGGGAATGGGAGCATGGTGAGAGAAACATGAGGTGGTGGGCACTGCTGGGGCAACATTTCACTGATACACAGAGGGAAAAAAGGGATTATTTACAAAGGTTTTTATAACATTGCAACCGCAAACTTCAGTATAATTTTCTTGTGATATTATGTGATATAACAACAATAAAAATACATTTAAATTCACAAACCTTTACTTTAATCCCCAATCCAGCAAAACGACGCAATTAAGAGAATCTTCCTGTGTTATATTTCATCTCTGTATGAATTCACTTCTTCTTCTTTAAAGGACTCAGAGGTTAACATTCGAGAACAAACAGATGACAGAAAAGTTTAGCATTGGAGTAGGTCACAAGGCATGTAGGGAACATATCAACGATAAAAAAAAGGTGCTCTTGTCTGGGATGAACATTGAGATTGTTATGTAACATTTAATTCACACAAAAGTGAAATTGAAAAGCATTCTTAATATATCAACCAAATAATAAAAAATAGCATCAGTCCGGTGATGCATTTCTTCAGCAAGACTGACACTTGATAAAACAAATGAAGGGGTAATTACAGGTCAATTTAGGAAAGAAGACAGTAACCCTACAGTGAGATGACAAACTCTAAAAGTAGTTGAATTCAAACACATGATTTTTTTTCTTATACAGTATTTTGAAAACCATTATTTTTCTGCATCCCAATTATGCACTACTTTGTGTTTGTCTGACATACAAACTGACGTTTGTGGTTAAAATAGGATAAATGGTGAGAAAGTTCAAATGACACAAATACATTTTGCTAACCAATTATCCAGAAACAAAGAAAGACAAGATTTGTTTTCACAGAATTAATGAGCTGTGATTCGTTTCACATGAGGCAAGATTATTTTTTTTGTTTATATAATAAATGACCACAAAAGTGAGTATGCAAAGATTTGCAACACAGGAAAGCCAAAGGACTCCAAGACAAGTCAACATACAGTAAGATGCATTTATCTTATTTAACAAAAACAATTCATTTGTTAGTCGTGTCCAAGCTTATAGATAAACATTAAATCTGATCACCAACTGCAAAAAATTAAACACTACAGATGTTGACACCCAAAAAAAAAATAGATCAGTAAGAAAAGGCCTTGTAGAGATTTCACATCCCTGCATAACAGGTTGCTTACATTGACTACTTGAGCACATTTTACTGTTTACCATACGGCATAAAGCGGAAAGATGCACTATCGTTCTTCCTCGTACTAATGGGCGTACTAATCAAGGGTACGTTTATACGCCTGGTTTGAGTGAAATCACAGCGTAAAAGTCACGTACAGTGGGGCTAGACCGCCTTCAATGGGTCTTTTCCCTGTCTGTCAAAACGTCCGCCAGAGAGATTTCAGATAAGACCAGAAATGTCTCAGAAATGGAGAAAAGCTAAAGTTATACACCGCAGTATCCTGACTCTGTTCTGTTTAGAAAGTGGGCTGGCGCACAATAAAGCACATAGCTAACAAAGCTCTCAGGATTTGGTCAATTGTATAACACGCTGTGTTCTAGGAAGGCATATCGTTATGCGTGCGTGTGCAATCAAGCAGCGTGACCAAGTACAATACCCGTTCCCTAGCCAAAACACAGAGGGTGGGACGCATGCTGGCCTTTGTGGTGAACCTCTCACACAGCTCACCAGTGGACGTGATTTTGCACACTGACTTATCAGACAGGGCACTTCCCCCCCGGGTGCCCTTTTTTCCCGAAGCAGGCATGCTGGACTTGGTGAGACACAGTACGGCATGTTCCATTCTGCGTGCAGAAGCCTCCACTGTCAGTCTCAGATGACAGGATTGGATTCAAAAACCATTTACATGATAAAACAACAGGTGCTACAAAATGGAGTATTTATAAAGTATAATGTTGCACAACAGTACATGCAATTGCAGTAGGCTCAACATTTTCAACCTGTGCTTCTTTAACAGAAGTAGAACTACCTCTTATGCATGCAGTGGATTTTAGAGGCTTACTCACACTTGCCTTTTATTTACTGATGAACCCCAATTCAGAAAAATTTATCAAACCTCATAGGGCTTGGGCTTAAAAGATGAGTACATGAAAATGTTCTACCTCTTGATGTGCAAACACATATAGAGGCAATAAACTTCCTGCTTTAATCCGAGAGAAAAGCACATTTAAATAGTGCTGACTGAATAGTTTTGAATAGATATGAACTCCAGACTTTTGAGATTTATATGTGTAAAGCATTCCTTACGTAAAGACATAATACTTTTAAAGTGGAAAGAAAATTATATATTGGTTAAATCAGTACAACAGATTAAGATTTTTAGTTATGACAAAATGTGAAAATGTCCAAGGGATATAAATACTTCTACAAGGGATTACAGTTCAACCTATTATTGTTTGCACATGATCAAAATGTCCCTATATATAACTCAACATTATTATACTGTGATTTTAAAACAGCTTTTTATATACACTTGCCTTGCAGAGTAAAGACATATAACTGGTCAAAGGCTAAGGGGATGAGTCCTGACTATTGTTGTTTTTTTGTGGGGTTTTTTACCCTAAGACTGAGGTCAGATAAAATGAGATATTATCTCTATAAACATGAACATGCTGAGGAAAAGTAGGAAGGAAGATTTTGTTACAGGAAGATTTACAGATTGCATTTAGAATCAGAGTGGCATAGATTTGTCGTGTTCAACTGGATTCTTGTAACAGGTAAGCACTGTAAAGGAACTAGTGAAAAGAAAGCATTTAATGTTATCTGCAATTTAGATTTCTTTTTTAATCAGTCTCCTTAATTAATGAGCAGCATTTGGAACTAAAATAACCATTTTGTTTCTCCAATTCAAGTAATCCACGTTTTATTTTATCACTAAGTAGTATATCAAATCCTATATTTGGCTTCTTATTTATGTTATGTTCTGTTTTGTATTTATTGACAAGGTTGACAAAAACAGATATAAGATGAAGCTTGGGTTCAGAGCCTGCCTGAGGCAATTTAGTATCTTTGCAGAGAATTAGATTTGTGGCCCTTCTGTCTATGACCGATTACTATGATTTAACTAAAATCCACCTCATGTCATCAAACAATCAGGTGTTCATGAATCAAATATCTGACAAAAACATTATTGAAGCAATATGTCAGCAACTTTTTTCTAAGTTGAATTCAAAACTTGATTAGGAACACTGAATTAGGAGCTGCAAGAAGTATGGTGTGAAAAAAAAAATGGATTGGGAGCTCTTAGTAGCAATTTATGGTTTGGACTGGCTTTGTCAAAATGTATAGTTCATTTACATCCAGCATATAGAAAATAAAATTTACCAGAAAGCGTTCGCCACTATCCTTGATTCACCTTTTTTTGGTTTGTTTGTTTTGTTTACATACATATGACAGGTTGTAAATTTCAACAGGTCATGCAATAAGTTTATTTCTTAATTTCTGTTGTTAGACCCTCTGGTTCACCCTTCATACGTGTCAGACAAAACAAGCCTTTGCGAGGTATTTGTAGGTACATATTGTAACGTTTTGATGATTGACAAACCCCCGCAGACTTTGACCGTTTATGTCATCCCTTCAGAAAAACCTACAGCAATTGGCTGCGAAACTGCAAATAAAAACGTGAAATGGAAATTGGATAAAAGAAAAGGTTTGCTTACTGAGAAATTATCATCTTTTATTTGGTTATTGGTTTCCCACACAGCACATATCAATATCCACCCAGCTTCTTAACCGCAGAATGTGAGGGTTTAAACAAAACAATAATAATAATTTTCATTGGGTATATAAATTTGATTTGTGTTACTTTAATACATTTTTTTTTAGCTTCAATGAGAATTTTGCATGAATGTAGTCTTCAAACATTACTGATCTCACATACTCTTTCCAGACGTTTTTGATATTTCTGCTACTCTCTGAAGATGATAAATGATGAAATGATGGCATGAGACTTCTACGGATGCCATTATGACATCGGTTTAGAAAGTAACAATTTCAGTTATCTCTGCAGTGCTTTGTGGAGCTTTTCCCCTATGTGAGTAAGTTAGAAACTTTTCCAGCTCCAGGAGCAATTTAGCTGGTTCACTCCCTCGCCACAATTTATCCTGCTTTCCTCTGATTTTAATAAAAACTACACCAAATGAAAACAGATTAATTGGACAACATTTACTGCACTTGATATTTTATGTAGCTCATCTCATCCGAGAGCTCTGCTGACTATTCCCCCCTGTTGGAGGAAAGTAAGCAAGGAAGTTAACTTAAAGCAATATTTCTTCCAGCAACTAGTCCAATAATCAATGTGATCCATCATTGCCATCATGTGTAAGGAACATGAACTGCACTTCAGCGTTTTAACAAAGAAGACAACTTATTTTTTTTCAGGTGATCTCTGTCAAAAACACTGGTACAAAAGGCATAAGTAGTGTTTTAGCAATAACAATCATCCTCCTGGATGAGGTGATGCTTGAAAATCAAACTACTAAATATGTTAAACCTGCTCTAGACTTACTTCACAGTCAAGAATGATCCATAAAAGTACTTCTTTTATTGTGGGGGCTTTTTCTGCCTCTCTTTGTTAAGTCCAGTGTGAATATCTATTTATAATTAATGTGTTATGTTTAAAGAAAAATCTCACCTGGCCCAGAAGGACCAATCTGAGGTTATTTTGTTACTTCTTAATGTGATATTGCAAAACACAGAAGACTCTTTCTCTCCTAAAGCCTCCAAACAACTTCGCGCCATGACAATTTTCATGCAACTAAGGTTAAAAAAAAAAATGTTTTACATTACATACTAATATATATTTTCATGAATAATACCTCAGATATGAAAAAACGATAGCAACAAAGTGTGAAAATTAAAAGTGTGGATAGTATTTGGGTTTATCTGATATTTGAATTATTATTTAATTATTATTTCTTTTAGTTGTATTTATTCATTAAAGATACTATTAAAGAGTATCCATCCATGCAGGATACACCAATGGACAGATAGTCAGTCAGTCCATATTTCAGGGTTATTTAAAAGTATTTTGTTAAACATATAATTCCTTTTTTCTTTCTGTGTATTTATTCCGACCAATTTTACTTATTATGAAAGCAATTCTGTGTAAACTAGCTTCTTATTTATTTATTTTTACTTTGTCCATTGAATTCTGCTGTAGTAAAAAGAAAATGAACATTCCTTCTAGTAATGTCCTTCCAGCAAGGATCATTTTCTTGCATTCCTTACCCTTGATACTTCATCAAGAGGACACTGAATTACATTCATATAGCAGGTCTGACATTCTGACACAGAATGTTTTAGCAATGTCAGACAAGTAATCATATGTGGCTTGAACAAAAAAGCAAGGTAAAATAACTAACAAGGGTGTTTTATGACCTATTGTGAAAGGCAAACTGTTGTGCAAGCGTAAGCAAGCAAACAATACCTATTATCTAGCAAAGACTCAGAGGGTGGGACATACACAAGGCCTTTATTGTGAACCCTGTAAACAGATCACCATTCCATGTGAGTTTTCACTGTTGCTTATTAGATGTATCACTCTTTTTATGTACCTGGCACATTGACCCGAGGTTGGCCCGGAACAGAATGTTCCAGTCTGGAAGCAGAAAGCGGAGGCTGTCGGTCTTGTATAACACTGCAGGGTAACATTTATTAGCAGGCTACGTACCAAGCCTGCATGAAGGTTCAAGCCTCTTATTTATGGCTGCAGAGGTCTGTATTTTCAGGAGAATAAAAATGTCCGTATAATCTCATATGTAACAGATTTCACAGCTTTATTCCATGTTATAAAACACAGATGATGCCATTGGACAGACCTCTGCCATTTAAAATGTGCTGACCCCAATATTTCTCCACATTCAAGACCGCCTCATTTTCGCTTTCATACTCACAATCTTTACAAAACATCCTAAATGTTTAAATGTATGTGTAGATGTCGATGAACTTCAGTTCAAAAAATTGCAAACCACTTCTTCGGATGAGAGTGTTTTCCCACAATATTTTGGTTTATTTAGACAATCTCCCAACAAATGTATGTACCCTAGAAAAATTAACCCCACAGGGATGTTTTTGGGATGTGAAAGCAAGTCAGAGTAATCAGAGGGAACTCAGACATGCAAGAGAAGAACAGACAGACACAGCCGGGAACTTTTTATGGCAAAGGTGTATTTCAAGCACCAACTTTAAAGTAATATCTTGAAATAAAAAGAAAGGTGGAACACATAATTTTTAGACATAAAAAAAAATTACAAATCAAACTTCTATCTATGAAAACACAATGTTTATTTTGCTTTTCATTTGACATAATGTTCCTGTATACATTTCTGTCGTTTGAACTTCAACTTTAAAGAGAGGATGGAAAGAAAAAACATTATCTATAATATTGAACTAAAATTGCTGACATATGCTGTTGCATGCAAAGATAATGAATGAAATATCAGCCATTGCTTGTATAAAACCCATTTTACCACTATTACCATCCCTACTTATTGTAATCAGTGTTTGATGGTAATACTTTTCACCTCTGTGAAGAAGTGATAGGAATCTTTCCCTCCCTCCCTGCCCACGCCAGAGTGTTTCATTCCTCCAAACGGCAGATTCAGATCTCTCACCAACCAGCAGTTTGTCCACACTAGTCCAGCATTCAGCCGCTGGGCCAAGCGGTGAACCTTTCCCACATCCTTGGACCACACAGTGGCTGACAGGCCGTAGCGGACACCGTTTCCCCTGGCAACAGCCTCCTCCTCTGTGTCAAAGGGGCAAACGCAAGTGACGGGGCCGAAGATCTCCTCCTGCATGACCAGTGAGGTGTCGGAGATGCCCGAGATGACTGTAGGCGGCATGAAGTAGCCAGACTTGTTTGGCTCAGGGAGGTCAAGGTGGTCGACTCCTTCACCACAGTGGATTACAGCTCCTTCTGATTTGGCAAGGGCCACAAAGCTACGAACCTGAAAATGTTGCACAATGAAGCACTTCAGAAAAAAAAGAAAGAAAGAAAGAAACGAACAGCTCACCTTTGCTAGATGCTCTTTGCTGATAAGAGCTCCATTGTTGTTGCTTGGGTCGGATGGAGCACCAGTCTTCCACATCCTAGCTGCAGCCACAAATTTTTCCAGAAATTCAGAGAAAATGCTCCGCTCCACATAAATTCTGCTGGTGCACAAACAGATTTCTCCCTACGAGTAGAAAAGTGCAGTGAACGTAAAGGATTGTAGTTTAGGATTATTTAACTCATTATTCTGTTTACCAATGCTATTTATAAGGAATATTGTTTTAGGTAACTGGCAACCCAACACCGCAAACAAGTAACCCAAAGTATTTACTCAAAGCAAAAGACACGTAACACATTTTACTTACTTACACTTCTTTTTATCAAATACTTAAAATATCACAGTTACAAGTTTGAAACAGAAGTGAGGGACTGATTATTGCCAGTGTGTTGTGTGAGAGCTGATACAGAGGAGAGATAAAGTACAGCCAGCGATGCCATAAAAGAAAGTATCCCTTTTTTTCTGACCAATTTCAATGTAAAGTCTCTTAAAACCACAAAAAAAATCTGAATATTTTCTGTAAAAATCCTGGTATTTTGAGGATTAAGTTTAAGTTATTGTATTTAAGTAACTTCTAGGTTTACTCCGTAATTCACCAACTTATAAAACAGGTTGCATGTTTTTAATAAGGAAAGTTTAATTAACACAAAAAATCCTATTGACCACAGAAATCTAGCGATAAAAGCAAAAATGTATAGAAATATTTACATTAAATTTTGGCCTCTATGACAGCAGTTCTTTTTAAAATGTTAGTTATTTTTAAAATGTCACCTATATTTGATATACATTGCCACTTACTAGCCATTATTGATCCTGCATGTTGAATGCATTAAAAGCCTTTCATATGAGATTTGGGACAAAGAAGGGACATTATTGTATGTATAAGTGACCCTTACATAGCAGCTAAATTCAGATCAGACTTACCAGCTGTTGGCGACACTTCAAACATTTGGCATAGTGAAGTGAGAGGCTTTATCAGTGCAGAACAGGTTTCTGCATTGCTCAAGTTTATAATAATGTTATGACATGAAGATATTACCAGGCCCTTTATTTATTATGATGTTAAGGTTAGGAGAAAGTGAAGAAAAAAAATTAAAAATTTTTTTTTTGAATGTCTTAAAAACAAGATCATCATCAGTCTTTTCTCACCTGGTTGGAGAAGCTGGAGCGAATGGTTGTCTCAATGCATTGCTCCAGATCTGCATCTGCGAAAATAATGGCTGGGTTTTTACCCCCCAACTCTAGCGAGAGCTTCTTGCAGTAGGGGGCGCTCCTCTCCGTAATGCGTTGGGCAGTTGCTGTTGAGCCAGTGAAGGAAATCAGAGGGACATCTGGATGGCCCACTAAGGCGTCTCCTGCTTTTTGACCAGTTCCAAACACCATGTTGACAACACCTGGAGGGACGCCTGCAGGACAGAAAGCAGACATTAAGGCCTACGTTCATTAACATGGGAATATCTTATGTTTAATATTATATATTATATGCATTTGGGTAGTGTAGTTCTACCAGCTTCCTCCAGTAGCTTGCACAGCATCCATGCAGTCACAGAGGTCATCTCGCTTGGTTTTGCCACCACTGTGTTGCCCGTGGCAATTGCTGGGGCAATTTTCCATGTCAGCAGGTACAGAGGGAGGTTCCAGGGACTGATCAAGCCAGCTAACCACACAAAAATTACAATTTAATAACATCTGTTGCTGAATCACAAGCATGGCAAACATGAAGGCAAACAAAGCCAAACTCTTACCAACTCCAACCGGGCAGCGTAATGTGTAGTTCAGGCAGCCCATGTGGTCCATCTGGCTGCAGTCGGTGGTGTGATGGAGCACAGATGATGCAAAGAAGCGAAAGTTGTGCGCAGCCCTGGGTATATCCACAGTCCGAGCAAATGTCAGAGTTTTACCTGTAGAGTTAAAATAGGTTGTCTCCTTACATAGGTCACAATGTTCTTTCATAACTTCTGTTTTTCTGGTAGCTGGCTTAGGAGAAATGTTATTACTATTATTTACTTTTTTGCCACATTGAAATCACGTAGTAGTGACGTGAACAAATATTTGGGAAAAGGGGACTAATGTGAATATTTAGTCTATTACAGAAAGAAGCCTGTCCAGTTGCAAAACAATGACACCCCTGACTTTATATCTTTAAACTTAGTAATACCTTAGTCGAAGATGTGTAGTGGAATGATGATGCTTTTACACATCTGATCTTAATAAAGAGGCACCTAACAACTATCAGTCACCTTGGTCCTTGGATTCGGCTTGAACAAACTCTTCCATGCTGGCTTCAATCAGATCAGCGACCTTGTTGAGGACTTCTGCTCGCTGCTGTGGACTACGAGCTGACCAACAAGGGAATGCTTCTTTAGCCGCAGCTACTGCCGCATCTACCTACAGCCATCAGACATGAAGGGATAAGCGTTAAATGTCCAAAGTTGTATTAATGGTTGCATGTTATAAATTTTAATGTGTTTAAGTGACGTTGCAGAATCAACTAACTGGCATTCAGTAGAGAAAAGCTTCGCCATGTTGTCTGTCTGGTCCATCTCGATCTGACTGTGATGACGATCAAAGAAAAACCTAATCTCTAGAATTCGAGTATTACCATGTAGAAGAAAGAGTAAACTATTATCCCCTTGAGCTTGCATCCTTCAGTATAAGTTGGGTTTTATTTTTTTATGGGACTGAGATCAGTGCTTTATGGCAGGCACTTCAAAACACTAACTTTATTGTGCAAGCCATTAATCCACTGATTTTTTGAGAGGCAGCCTCGGTATTTTAACATTTACTTCAAAAATGCTCCCATAGCATGATGCTGCCCCCGCCTACATTTGGGGTGTAGTTTCATGGGTTGCAATTTTTTTCATTTAATCAACAACAAGTATTTTATTTTGAACAATAAGCTCATGGGGAGAAAAAGACAAATAAAATAAAAAACTATTAATTATTAAACCTTCACATTTCAGTTTCTGAGCTTGCACCCACTTTATGTGTGGAAGTCTGTCTTATATGTTAAATTTCAGTGTTTTGCAGGATAATGTAATTTGGAGTTTAATAACTCAAATAAGAAAAACTTTCAGGTTTTTTAGATGAGATATTTTGTTTTTGTTTGTTTATTTGCTTTCAAAAAGTAGCTTTAGTAGATTATAGATTTCAAGATACGTCCGAAGAGAATATCTTTCCAATAAATCCATGGTAGTAAAATAAAGCCCAGTTGGATTTAGTTGGAGACCACAAAAATAAATCTCAGGTTAAAACTTTAAAAAAAATTATACAAAGAGCTTTATTTTCTGTACAGATCACCCAACAACCAAGACTAGCTCTCTTTAATATTTCCACATAGGGAAAGAAAAGTCAATAGTTTGACATGGGTGTTTAATGATTACTAGTGTGTGAAGTCAAAGAGCAAAGGTGCCTTCTGTTGCAATGTGTTACAGAAGAAGTCTGAATAAATCTGCAATCATGGTAAAAAAAAATATTCTGCTTAGAATCTTTCAAATATCTTGTTAAATATTTTTACTAAAAATATTTACATTATTTTTAACAAAGGGCTTGTTTTAGTTATTTGTAAAAAAAAATAATAATAATTAGGATATTGCAGCTAAAGTGGGAAAAAAGCATGTTAGGGTCATTAAAACTCAATGGTCTATGTTTGTGAAACATTCCTACCTCCTCATTGCCGCTGTCTGGTACTTTGCAGTATACCTCCCCAGTGGAGGGGTCGTACGAGTCAATGTGATATTTACAGGGCACAAAATTTCCTCCAATGTAGTTCTCCAGGACCAAACGCTGCTCGGAGCCTTTAGGCATGGTTGTAGTTCCAAGAAAGCCTCCAAAAAAGAAACTGCAAAAACCACCACAGGCTGTAACAGACGGGAGCCTCGGATGCGGACCTGGTAAGCGGAGCTAGTCTTCTACGGCCCTCCCACAGAGCTTCCTCTTTCACAACCAGATAGTGTGGTGTTCAACTCTCTGGGTGGATGGATGATTGGATGTTTCATCCAAGTTACAGTATAGGTAAACTCAGGAAAGCTTGAGTTTTTTCCAAAGCAGATTCATTAAAAAAAATGGTGTAAATACAAAGGTGTGATGACTAACCTTGGTAAACTGTAGTTTGTATTTAGTTAACAAGAAAAAGAGATATCCTATTTTACTGATGTCTACTGAATAGAACAGAGGATGAAAGAACATTTTATAGTCTGCTGAGATTGAACCAAAGTCAAATTAACGGATGGGAAAATCAGTAATGAAAGAATGAAAAAAGATTATTATTATTTAGTAGTATTGTAAATTACAAATCTTTGTTGATATAACCAAGCTTTTTTGCTGACATTTGAGTTCCTAAACTTTTACATCACTAGGTGATTAACAAAAGCAAGTAGCTCAATTGAATTTTCCATAACTGTGCCAGAAAATGATTTGTACATCAGTGTATTACAAAGAATGACACTCAGTATTCCCATTTATTGAGAACAATCCCCACATTATCTGGACTGAGCATTTTTTTGTCATGGGGTTCCCTACAGTCATGACAAAAAAAGATTGTTTAGAAATTAGAAGTGTATAGCCCAATATTTGCTAATTTAAATCAGTTAAACCAATAATTTTGTTTATGATAGGTAATGACTCAGACACAGGCAAAAAGATAAAACGTTTAAAGAGTGAATCAATTTTGAAAAATGAAAAATAATTATATATTTTAATTACCTTTTATTGATCAAGATCAATGATTTGCATCCTAAAGTATGTATAAGGCATATAAGACTTCCAAACCTTTCTGCATGTTTCCCATGTATTTTTGGCCGTTTTCCTTATTTAGCTGCAGGTTTTTGAGGCTGGTAGGTAACCATGGCGTGAGGCTCATCTTTGACTCGCTCCAATGAGTGTCTGGAATGCTCCAAACATTAACAGTACTTTACCTCAGAAGAAAAACGATAGTAAGATTAAATATTTACGTAAAACCAAAATCTGCCATGAATGACTATAGGCTTGATTATGTGTTCAGGATTTTAGTTTGTTTAGTTTGAAAGTGCGTGGAAGAAGCTGGTGGAAGAAAATCTCCTATTTTTAGCTCAATTCTTCAACAGAATTGAGTTTAGTTATATTTAGTTACAACCTTTTGTCAAAATATATTTAGTCTTCTTTAATATAAGACAAAGGTTGCAAGTGAATTACTTAGTTAAATTAATGCATTCAAACAATAACACTAAGCAACAGCCAGAAAAAAATAAAAAATAAAAAATTGCATTTCAAAATTAATTTGATCAGTTTTCTTTTACAAGGCTGTAACTTAACAAAATTTGGGAAAACTTTAGCGATTTGAAAACCTTCTAGATGCAGCATACACTAAAACAACTATAGGTGATGAGCTGTTTACAGCATTTACGTGGAACCTTTGGTTATTTCTAACTTGTCGATTTCCTTAACAGAAAACCTTTAATAATCTAGAGCTGCAGACCAACAGTGGAAAAACCACGCAGACAGAAAACAGAAAAGTAGGCATTTTGAAGTTCATTTACCCTGAAAATATGCAGGCTGTTGAATTGTGCCTGCAGGGTGTTGTTAGTGATAGCTCTAATGATGTGGGTTTCCAGTTCACTAAGCGAAGGCAAGTGGTATCTCCTTTAAATTATAACCTGTGTTCTATGCACTTAACAGATTTACTGTAATCAGTCCCTCAATTCTGACCTTTACAGATTTTTTGTTTATGACACAAAACATTACGCAATTCAGCCTTTAAATAAAAAATAAAAAGTTCACTTTAGTTTTTTAAATTTTTAACTAGGAAACTTAAACCTATGAGGTAAAAATTAAAGAAAAGCCTTTTTTTATTTGCTGTTTTACTTTAAGTTTCATTTCAAAATAACAACTTAATTATGTTGTTGCTTCTTTTTAAGGAAGAGAGCTTTTTTAGCTTAAACTAAAAATCATTCAAATGTTGTTCCAACACCCTTATCCAAACCCAACTTAAGATGCAAACATATTTTTAGCAAAAACAATATTTTTTACGTCTGTAGTTTGCAAACTAATGTGTTTTTTCAAGCTAATAAAATGTGCTGCTGTAAACTGAATAATACAGAGACAAAGCTTTGTCCACTTGTTCATGAAACTGAATAGAGCAGAGGGCCATATCAGTCAGGATCAATGATCATCTGTTTCTCCTTCAATATGAATCCTTTGAATATCATCATTTTTAAAAGTCTGTTTACACAATTTTTTTTAGAAATGTGTGTTTGCCGGGTGAAGGTAAGTGTTTATTGTTATGGTCGGGTCAAGCAGCCACTGCAGCGATGACGTAGCAGGATGGATAAAATTGGTGCTCTGTCTCAGTGAGTGGTGCTCTTGGAAGAACTGCTCAGTGTCTCTGGCTGCAAAAATGCTGCCGAGCACAATCCGAATGGCTCTTTGTTCTGAGGAAACGACCTTCATTCTTTGATCTGCGGTGAAGAGAAAGGAATCAAAGGGGAACAGGTGAAACTTTGTCTCAGAAAGGGAAATATCAAAATGCAGTCGATATGCAAGATATAAATAGCAATTGAAAAGAACCAGACAATGCAGTTATAAGTTCACATCAACAAAACAGTACCACTTCACCTCTGTGACGACGCCTGCAGCAATGGTAGAGCCGACGTATCTCAACATGAAGCGGCCCAGTTCTTTGTAGTCCTTGTATAGTTCTAACGACACCGGCCTCTGAGTCTGAATCTCCACAATCGCATTCATCCCCTTACTCAGACACCTAAACAAGAAACATCCAGGAGGAAAACAAAACAACCCCATCATGAAATTACTTTTAAAAAGTCTGTTTGCTTTTTTTAACTAATGTGGACATGCAGGTATTTGACATTGATTTGTCAAGTTTGAGTACATTTCAAGATAGGCACCACGCTTTACATGGTAATGTTTTTTTTTTTATTACAAAATACAATTGGTGAGTAATTGCACAGGCATATCATTTGGATAACGTGTTAGGGGGAAATGTTTGCTGTCTAAGATGATAATGTAATACGAAGACAAAAAATGACAAAAGCCCCAAAAATACATGTCCAGCAAGTTCAAAAAGGATTAGGTGAGAGTTAAGAAGTGGAACGCTCTGGATTGAGTCAAAGCCCGGATCCTGATCTCATTGAGATGCTGTGGGGTGACTTAAAACAGGTTGCACCTTCAAAAACCCCTCAAACCTCTCACAGCTGCTGAAGACTGATGTCTGAAACCGGTAGATGCTACAAGAAACGTCTCACTGAGCTTATGTAAATTAAAGGAAGTAATAGCAGCAAATAGGGGCTAAAAAATGTCAGTTTGAAACTAAGTTTATGTTAAGATCTTTAAAGTACATTAAACTAGGTTAAACGTATTTGTTTTGTCCCCCCTCTAATTAAACCATTTTTTATTCCAGAGATAAACTGAAAAACAATTAGACATCAAAATGGGAACATATATTTTATAAGATTTAATTCAGTTCAATGCCTTATATAAAAAAATATTTTTAAGAACCCAAAAAAAAAAAAGAATATGCCAAATGAATTAACCATAGAAGTACATGCATTAACGCATTCAGGCTTTTAGTTTTGGGAGAAAGGGAAACTTTAAGTGATTGAAGTTTACATTTATAAACTCAAATGAAAACCAATTACAACCTCCACAAAAAAACTCACTTTGGTTTCTTCTTCAGGACTTCACCACTGCTCTTGTGCAGTACGCTGATAAGTTTCTTAATGGTGGCCGGCTCACTGACTGTCTGGTAATGCAACAGCACCTACGGAGGGGAAAAAAACACAACGATCTGATTACTTAACAAACTCAGGACAGAAACAGCTTGCAGATTTACATGGAATTGTTTTCAATGTGGGAGATGCTTAGACTTTAACACAATGGGATGTTGTGTTGCAATGTTGGCTGTATCAAGCAAAAATACAAGTTCAGAAGTCTAATGGAAAAATTTACAGTAAAGGGGAAACAACAGCGCTCAGGTCCTGGATGGTTCTGAGTGTTGTGGCTCTTAAACCTCAGACTCCAGCCACACCACAAGCCGCTTTAATCTTCCCAAAAGTCTCGGATGAGTTCTCCTTTACAAACTTTCCATGGTTGAAGTCACTGCAGTTGCAGTTGTGCACCTTTTTAAACCACACTTTTTCACTCCAGATAGATTTCTATTAAGATGCTTGGATAAATCTCTCTGAGCAGCCAGTTTCTTTACCAATGACTTTTTGTGGCCTGAACCTCCTTGTGGTTGGAGTAAGTCTTGAGTAACTGCTGAACAGTTATCTTAATTATTTCTGCATAATCAAATACTTTTGTGTTAAAAACCTTCTTTTAACTAGTCTTGTGTAGTATTGCACCTTCCTTACAAAGAAATTCTGTTTTGTTATTTTATTAGATTTTTTTAAATAATAATCAAAATTGACAGAATTGACAGAATCTATACAAGTTTCAGTTAATAAATAGATTTACTAATATAAAGTAACTTTTTATTATGAAGGTCAAATTTTTGGGTGAGGAAATCTTTAGAAAAAACATCAAAAATTAACAGCTCAAACATAAATTTTCTCTTTGTATACGATCAACCCAAAGGAAAAGCCCAAAATAAAAGACACTTATGTTACACTTAAGTTTTAAAAAACATACCGATTTATTTGATCACTTACTGGAAATCCTTGAGTGATGGGAACCTCGATATTAAACAACAGGATTCTGGCTCTGAACCGAGTGCAGACTCGAATAGGCTCCTTGGGATCACAGACAACACAGCCGACACTGGAGGGAAGCAGAGTTACACGAAGGCAAGTTAAATACACTCACAGATGGTTCTGTGAGACCAAAAAAAGTGTTTGTGCTTAGGTAGGCTGTAACCCAAAAGCATAACTGATAGTAAAATTGTCTTTTTTTTCTTGTTTAAATTTTCTATCATTACTTCATCCTGATGATGTCCATTCCAGTGACGGTCAGGCTGACATGGTCTCCCGCTACAGCCCAATCGAGAGCCTCATCGTGAAGAGTGATTCCTGCGGCACATAGACAAAAAAAGTGAGTTAATCGGTCGCCACAGGGTGGCAGTGTTTATAAAAAGAAAAAGACCAAACTGAAGCTCAGCAAGTCAGGCATAGGTTATTGCAAAGACATCAACTGACACTGATTGTCAAGAGAAGAGGTTTTGGCTAAATAAACTAAGCCTTCATAAGGAGATGTTCAACAAAGTGCTCACCTTTAACTGTACAGGTTTCATTGGGAGGCATCGCTAGTATTTTGTCTCCTGTCTGAATATAACCAGCCTCAATTTTCCCCGTAACACAGAATCCTGAACCCTGGTCTGGAAAGAGATTAACACATGTCAGGAAATCTAAATAGAAATATGAGCAGCTAACTACGTTTTCTACATGCAGAGGTGGTTTTTACCTTTGAACACATCTGAGACGCACAGTCTGAAAGGTTTGTCTATGGACCGCTGGGGAGCCTTAAACGCATCTTGAAGACAGAGTAGACGGAAGAAGAGGAAGTAGAAAACATGAGTAGGAGGACTGGTAGAGAAGTCTAATAAACTAGGACACTGAATTATTTTCTCTAGTACTGCACATTGTCTGGATGGTCAGCACTTTGATAGACAAATTGGTCAAATACACATGCGAAACATGACAAAAAATATGCTGAAGGTCGGTCTGTAAAAAAACTTTAAAAAAAAAACTAACCTTGATCAAATGAAAGAAAAATCACTAAAATAATTGCCTTGCAAACAACTTATCATTTTATAAATGCATTCAAAGCAAATGTAGTTGTTATAATGATGAAAAAAACATTTACACAGCTTCACGAGTAAAAGATTATCTCCTTTCACCTAAAGCAATTTTTACCCTCAAAATCAAAATGAAAACCGCCCAATCTGGCACCACTGAGCCTGTAGCCAGATTAATTAAGGGAGGTAGTCTACACGTGATGTCATCCCTATCACTCCGGTCCTCGTTGCAGTATAAAAATAAATATATCCGTGCAAGTAATTTAAGGAGATATGCCTGCATGTAACCAAGTTTACACAGAGTGAAAACAAATAGCCCCAGTTGGGCTAAAAAATTTCATACCTCATCAGATGAGGTTTCCTACTTTTTAAAGGCTTTAATTTGGCCTAATTTTTTACTACCACCTTTTACTTTTAGTAAGTCTAAGAGCCGTAACCATCAAAGGCCACTAGTGCCCCAAATTTTTTTATTTTTGTCTATTGTTTTATAAAAAATGAAATTAATTATGCCTTCATTAAATATGTTTCCCTCAAGGCTTTGCAAAATAAAATCAAACTCCAAGGAGCAGCAAATTTGATTTAGAAAATATATACTGCTGCTATAATATTTTTAAAAGGTTGTAATCCAGTCAAAGTTTTGGGGAAGAAATACAAAGCTTCTGGTATTGACATGTCTGTGTAATGGAAACCCTACAATCTCTATGTAATAATTTAAAACCACAGGCTGGTTTGCATTTAAAGAGTTTTTTTCAAAGTCATTGTATAAGAAAGGTTGTTCAAAAAAAGGTTTGCAAATTTGTAGCTTGGGATCTTATTTGTTTTATAGACAAATTTAAGTGTCGAAGTGAATTGGAAACTTTTTATTGTTGGTTACCAATCTGCTCCAGCAGGCTGGGTCCACTGTACCAAGATGTGAGATCCAATACTGTACTTCTACTAGTAAGATTTTCTCCTGACAGGCCACTGGAGGGGATGAAGAAAACATCGGACTCCTGTGAAAATAGACGATTCCTAGATTAAACTGAACAGGGACAAGATTCTTTTTCTAGCACAATGCTTTTAGCAGCATTAGAGCAGTTCATCCAAACCCACCTTGAATCCTGCCTGCTTTAGAAAATGGCCAAGTTTGGAGCTGATTTCTCGGAAACGCTCCTGCTGCCAGCTTACCTAAAATACAGACACCCAAACGAAATACAACGAGAAGAAAATTCCCTCGTCAGCAAGGCAATTAAATCGAAATTTGTCAGCTATATGCCAGAGATTATAGGAAACAAAAACAATGCATAAATGCAGTTTCACAATATGAACTTTTACACAGACGCTCATGAAAACTGGTGTTATCTGTTTTAGAATTTTAGAACAGTAAATAACAATGATATAAAATAAACGTGTTAATGAAGCCTTAAGAACGTGCAACACACATTTGTTGTAATAGTTATTAAATAAAAAAGAATCAAAGACATTAGCACCCATTTCCTTTGCCATTTGAGTGTCTGAATTATCTTTGTGACCACAAAAGCTCCTCTTACATATCCTTAACATACATCTGTAAATAAAAATAATGATTAGCTTTGCAGGATCAGGTGTCTAACCAGTTTTCTATTTTTACAAACTATAACAATGCATAATTTAAAAAAAATAAATATTACATAAGCCTTTTCAGGCATGGGTGACGTAGATTATACCTGATCCATCTTGTTGACAGCTACAGCCAGCTGAATGACGCCCAGCGAGCGCACCAGCAGGGCGTGCTCTCTGGTCTGACCGCCTGCTTCAAAGCCTGCCTCAAACTCTCCTCTGCTGGCGTCCACAACAAGCACTGCGACATCCGCCTGGAGGAAGAAACAGCAGGGTGCATGAAGATGCCACGAAATGTGACATGAATTTTTTCTGCTTTATGCCTTAACACAGGTGTATTGAATTCAAGATTAACTCTTACACACACAGGTGAACTCAACTTAATACTTAGATGATTAAAGGGTGTCAGAGAAAAGATGGGCGACAATAAAGTCCACACTTTTAGGCTTTTCTTTGTAAATCTGGAAAAAAATGTCTTCCTTTCCTTTTCCACTTCAAAACACGAAACTTTGTGTGAGTTTCAGACAAACGAATCCCTAAAATACATTCAAATTGTTTGTAACGATGCAGAAAATTTACATTTTAAGGGGTGTAAATGTTTTTGTATAATTTAATACTGGGGGGGGGGGCCTTAAACATTAAGGCAAAGAAAAAAAGATGATTCAGTTTTTAAGTGAGATGAACGCCCATATATGCAAAATTACTTGTAAAGTGACATTAAAAAGATGTATTCTGGTGTAGTATTTAAAAAGGTGGACCAGTTATGTCAAATACCTTGAGAAGGGTGTCAAAGTCAGGTCGTGGCCATCTTGTTTGTATTCATCAAAATTAAACCGAATATAAACATCAACAAGTAAAATTACCTGTTTAACAATAAATAGCGACCAAGTTGTTTAAATTAAAGCGCTCTTATCGCAGGGAAAAAAGGTATTATATGATGTCATTTCCACTTCTCTCGACGCCATGCTTGGCGACCGTTTTTACGTGGAGGTTCATTCATGTTTTGGTTTTTATAGCTGTAGAAAAGTAGAACACTGTAGGTGCTCATCAGTAAGTAAGGTTTTGTTCACTTTAGTAACAGGCTAGTTATTCCATGCATCATCAAACATGTGAGGCATTCTAGCAGCGTCAAGGGCCAACTTTCCAGGATGAAGGGGAAAGTTTGGGTATGACCCACTCGGTCCTGATGGACATGGTTGTACGCTGATGTTCCGGAAACTCCATCTGGAGGGTTGCAGGTGTGATCCAGGTCAAAAACATACATATTACAGAGTATTCAAATTTTGTTTTCTTGGCTTAAGCATAGAGCGCTGTAAAGACATTGTTCTGCCTGCTGAGTTTAGCAGCACAATTCGTGATCTTGGAACAATGTGCAGCCACGTTCGCTTCCATTTCCATAAAACACGGAAAGTGTTGCAAGTTTTGCTAAAAGTGTCATTAAAACCTTGGAATTATTTAATGTGTAAAACGATCATCCTCATCATCATTAGGTTTATTTTAAAAAGTGTTGCTCAAATCCCTAGTAAATGCTGCTGAAAGACTGATTAGACCTTACCCAAGTTCATAATTTCAATGTAATTGCTGTTTTTACTTTGTTTTATAGGCCATTGAGTCATGCAATACTATTTTTTACATTATTTCTGAATGTAAAGAGATAGTGAATATACATTCTAAAATTAAATTCAACCCCTCATAATGGTGGAGTATTAAAAACTGTAATTTACCCACAAACCTACTAGATAAAATAGACTTGAGGATCTTCTCTGGCCACATAAATGCATGATCATGACAAAAGAGTTTGAAACAGAAACCCCTTACTCACTGCAGAAAGAGGCTGAACGTGAGGACAGTCATATAGCAAAAAGAGAAATTACACAAATTCTTCGCAAAAACAGACCAGACAAACACTCCCTGCCTCCAAAGACACCTGTTGACACAGCAGCAAAAACCACAGAGAGGATGCCAATGGGTGTGGCAAGATGTTAGTGCACAGAGCAGCGGGCCGGGGCAGAAAAGGCTCTTAGATATTTGAGGATTTAAAAAACAACAACATTGGATTGCGTAAAAACTTCATTTGCATTATGTTTGCTATTCCTTTAAAATTCATGAATCCATCTATTTATCATATTTTAGTCAGCCGCTTGAGTAGCAGCCTAATCAGAGAGGCCCAATCTTTTCTCTCCTCCAGGGGATTCCCAAGGCGCTCCCAAGCCTGCCAAAAAACATAGTCCCTCCAGCATGTCCTGGTTTTCCCCTGGATCTCCTTTTACTGGGACACATCTCACTCAAGCAGCATCCAGAAAGTTTCCTAACCAACAACTATGTCTTGCTGAGCAGCAGCAGGCCTGCTATGAGACAAGGCGAGGACCTTAGAGGTCTACAGAAGCTGGCATTCAGGAGAAGGAAAATCATCCCTCTGGGGGTAAAGAGTCTGAGCTGATGAGGTTGAGACTTTCTGTATAGATAAAAATAGACTCACCTCACCAGGCTTTTAAAGCAGTCTGTACTTGAAAGGGAGGTTAACACTCATTCATAAGTTTAAACGCAAGTTGTGAAATAATTCAATCTAAAAGTTTTTAACTGTTGTTTATCTACTAACCTAACAATTTTTTAAATGTAATAACAGACCTCGTGTACGATATTTAGATATTATTATTGGGCTTCAAATATTAGACTTTTTAGATATTGCCTCCAGTCAGATGACTCCTCCTCTCCAGCTTGGCTTGTTATGGAGGCTAACTCTGTAAAACCTGTGTCCTTGGCAGCCTTACTACATTCAACATTACAGTCCTCAACTAAACCGTATACTTCAAATATAATAGTGGATGCATCCTTAAGGCTGTGGAGACAATTTAGACGGCATTTTGGCTTGCAATCTCTTTCTGTCCATACTGCTACAACTTCAAATCATACCTTTCCGCCATCTCTCACAGATGGTACCTTCCTGTCATGGAGTAGAATAGGAATTTCCTCTTGTCATGATATGTATTTTGATAATACTTTTGACTCATTCCAACAAATCTCTGAGAAGTTTGATATCCCGCGTCATAAATTTTTTAGATACCTGGAAGAGTGCAGCTTTGTTCGCTCTACCAATTCAAATTTTCCCAACCTTCCCAGGGTTTCACCTTTGGACATTTTTCTAAAACCTACCGTCAAATTGAAAGGGGCCATATCTTTTATTTATAATCAAATCACACTTCTACTCCCACAAACCTAAATTCGTTAAGATCACTTTGGGAGGAGGACATCAGACAGGCCATTTCACAGGATCTTTGGACACTAATCCTGTCGTTGGTCCATAAGTCCTCTATTTGTGCCAGACATAATCTAATACAATGCAAACTTGTATATCGCACTTACTATACTAAAGCACGTCTGGCCAAGTTTTACACCAGTATTTCTCCTGCCTGTGATAGATGCCAGCATTCTCCAGCCAATCTGATCCACACCATCTGGCTCTGTCCTCCGCTTTCTAACTATTGGTCCAAAGTTCTTGCCATTCTTTCTGACATTTTTGACAGGAAATTGGAGCTTGACCCCTTGACTGCTTTGTTTGGAGTTGCACCCCCACAGTCCACCCTGTCCTCTTTTCAAAAATCTTCCTTGGCTTTTTTGACTCATTTGGCACGGAGAGTAATTATAATAAAATGGAAGTCGCCTCAACCTCCATCATATATCCATTGGCTTTGAGATACACTTTATTTCATTAAGCTTGAGAAAATCCGTTTTACTTTAAGAGGCTCTTCTTTAAGATTTTTGGGTTTGTGGAGCCCCTTGTTAAGAACCCTCAGAAAGATCAATTTCCCTAATATTCCAGACTGATAAGGTGGTACGTATGTAGCTGATGTTTATTATTTTTATCAATATCTTTTTTTCTTTCATCTACCATCTTTAGTTTGCCAAATATACTGACAGAAGTATCCCCTGGCACCTGAATTTATTTCATATTGTTTTGTTTTTTTTCTTGTTTTTGAGTGTATGTTTGTATGGGTTGAGGGAGAGAGATTTACATATATTCACTACTGTGCTCCTTTTTATTTTATAATTTTTTTTATATATCTGTTTCTGTCCGCTAGCGCAGTATGTTTACTCTGATTTGTCTCATTTACTGAATTTTACGTGGGTATCATTGGGTTTGTTCTAGCCCAATTATGTTTCTATGTTAAAGGTACACTGTTAACTATATCACTATTGCATTGTCTTTACATTGTACCTCATGTTAAAGCAGAAAGAAATTTTAAAAATAAAAATAAAAAAATGGAATAAATCCTACACTGAATGCTAATAAAAATGGCTCCTATCGCTGTCACAATAACATTCTGAATGCTTGTCCCAGCGTTAAACTGTAACAGAAATCCTTTTCTGGTTCGATTTGCATGCAATTTCCCGGCTGCTTGAGAGTACAGCAGGGCGTACCTGTGCGGCGCCTGTGATCATGTTGGGAATGAAGTCTTTGTGTCCTGGTGCGTCCATTAGTGTCACCACCTTAGAGTTTGTCTCAAACTTCGTCATGCCCACATCCATTGTGACCCCCCTGGAGTAAAGCACAAACAATGCAGATTGTGACCACCACTTTTTCTTATCAGATAAAAAAATAATAATAATAAATTGTGTAAAGTTTACAGGTGTAAAAACTGCATAAACAAGTCAATCCTGCTCTCAGATTGCTGAGTAGTACAAACGTCTTTTGATGCAGATTTAAAACTAGGCGGGACTCTCCAATATCGTGCGTCTAGTGTAGTTGTTACGGATGAGTACGGATGTATTCCCACCCATGTCACTTTCTGTTTCTGAAAATATTTTGCTTCCGTTTTGCTCTCGTGACTAAAAACAGAGGCAGAGTGGGGACGTGCTGTGCCTTGCAAAAGTATTCATGCCCCTTGAACTTCATCACATATTGCCAAGTTACAATCACAAATGTCAGCATATTTCATTTGAATTTTAAGTGATGGACTTGGGAGCTTTTTTATTGTTGTTTTTTTTATTTATCTGAAAAGTGTGGCATCCATTTGTGTTAAAAACAAAAACAAAAAAACCCTGAAGAGTCCAAAAAACTTCTGACCATTTCTGATCAGAGGAGAGTGATCAAAGAGCTGAAATCGTGTCTTGCCATCACTCTTATCCAAAGCTCCTTTCACAGATTCTCAATCAAACTCAACTCAGATCACTTGCAATTTGAATTATTTACAAGCTAAACAAAGATTATTTTTGATATTTTTTCATGTTCCACAGATGAAATAAAAAAAGGGAAGTGCAAGCATAATTTTTCTTCCACTTTGTAATGAAATAGTTCATGTTGGTCTATCACACCAAATCCCAACTTTACAGTTACCTTTTGTGGCTGTGACAAAACAAAAAAACCGAACATTGAAGGAGTATGAACACTTTTACATGGCATCATATTTTCATGCACATTTAAACAATTCAGTTTACATGATTAGAAAGTTGTTTTTGTTTTGTTTGTTTGTTTGTTTTAACAAGCGTTCTTCCATACTTCGGTTGTACGGAGCATCGGGCCGATCTGTTTGCGTTTAAAATGCTTCCGCAGCTTTTACTCGGCTTTGTTTGCAGTTTTGACAACCAGAAGGAAAACTACCTGTCCCTCTCTTCGCCAGTCTCATCCAGAACCCAGGCATAGGCAAAGGAGGCCTTTCCAGCCTTTTTGGACTCCTGCTCGTATTTGTGCATGGTGCGCTTGTTGACGTTCCCCAGCAGATAAAGCAGGTGACCCATCAGCGTGCTTTTACCTGCATCCACATGACCTGCAAAGAAAAGGTCTTTTAAAAATAAATTAACCAACAGGGAGGCTGAGTGAACGTCGGGGTGGGGGGAGGAGAGATTAAGAAAAGAGGAAGAATGTGCTAATAAAGATAAGACAGGTAGAAGAGGGGAGAAGATAAAAACACGGTGAAGAGAAACCACTGACGGGAGAAGGAAACAAAAGAGTTGTGCAAGTGAAGAGAGACAGACAGAAATGGGAACAAGGATGGAGGGTAAGAGGGGGGAGGGGGACCGTGGTAGCACGAAAGGTTTCATTCTCTATGGGAAACTCGAATCATCTGCACTTCTGAAACTACCAAGTCACTTTTCGGGTGTAACTGAGAATGAATATATGATTGAGCAACTGTGCTGGTCTGAAGTTAACACATTAATGCATACCAAACATGGGCAAAAATAAAAATGCAACACTGATAATAAAGATCCATCAAGCATTTCTCGGCTTCTCAGTTTCTGTTTTGAGGGAGTGAAATATGGCCAGAACAGTTGTCTGCACGTTTTGTAACTAATGTGTGCAAAAGTTATCTGCACCAAATTCTTTTTCCAAAGAAATGTACATTAATCCTACCTATAACTACTAAATTCAACAGAGGTTTGCCGCCTTGTCTTCTCTCCAGCTCTGCCTTAATGTTGATCGCCTGCCGTGCCTTTCCGGAAGAGCGCCCTTGTGTAGCAGCGGAGGACTCCTCGTCTCCATTTGAGCCTTTAGTTGGTGTGTCGGGACGCTTGGAGGTGGCCTCGGATCCTGAAGTCACCTTGGTACTCTGAGGGCTGTCACTTCGCCGCGCCGGGCTGGCAACTACGCCGTTTTCCCCAGAGCTGAGGAGAATATTTCATTTTTAGTCAGTATAACATGAGGAAAATTATAATTCGAGTCGCATAAATGAGAACAAACCATGTAGCAATGCATCAGAATTTATATTAAAAAATCATAAATTTCAGTAATTCAACTCAGAATGTAAAACTCATTACACAAAAAGTTACACCTACAAGGATTTGGATTACAGCTAAAACTTGAACGTGTCGGCTAGACAGCTGTCATTCACATCCTCCATAAGAATGTAAACCACAACACGTCACACCTACTAAAGAAACGGTTCATTCACAAGATGGTGGATTAAAGTCTAATCAAGTAAAACTTAAAAGAAGTCATATGTGTGATATAAGAAGATTCCCGACTATAAGGGATAACAGCAGCCTTGACAGGAATCGTGAAGCATTCAACAAGGCAATGTCTTGTATCCATAACATGAAAATTCAACAAAGTTATTAAAAAGGTCCAGATGTGTTTGGGTTTTATTGTGATGTTTTTTCTGGGTGTTATTAAGTCCAACATGAGCTCACCTGGGAACATCAAAGCCCATAGTCTGCTTCTTCCCAGAGACGGTCATTCGGGCCACTTTGGGAACCACCTCTGAGTCCAATTTATCTGGAGGAGCCACATCTCTGCTTTTAGCTACAAGGGTAACAAGCAAACAAAATCAACCAGGATTTACCTGCAACAGAGCATACATGGAGTAGACTTTGACTTGTTCTTCATGCCTGTCTGTGTGTCAGCAGGGGAAACCTCACAGTCACCATTTGTGCGAATACAGAATCATGCACGCTATATGTCATAACCTAGATAATTCATATAAACCTACGGGGCTGAGACTGATAGAGATGATAACTGTACTGATCACAGTTGCACATAGGCGTGTATGGAAGATATTTGAGAGAAGCGAGAGTCCACGGTGCAACCTGCTGTGCTGTGAAGCTCCCGTCTATCTGATTGGCTCATATTGTGCTGCAGAGAGACTTGTTGAGGTCATTGCTCTGTCATCCCAGTCCCGAATGGCCACCAGTCCGACTCATACCGACAGGTTTCTGATTTCATCAGACGGGGTTGCACAGTCAAGCTACTGCACATCGCGTACGTGTGTGTGTGTGTGTGTGTGTGTGTGTGTGTAACATCCTGGCTCAGAAGGGGTTAATTTCAGAAGTGGCCGTTGCCTTCCGTCTCTACGTGAATAGATCAGCGTGACGCGGCGTTTCACAGAATGAATCTGTTTGAAGAGGTAACACCTCAGTAAGTGCAGAAACGGAGGTGAAAGCTCCTTTTTATGACTCACATCTGATTAAAAGACAAATCTAGTCCGTTAGAAAATGCATTTTGTCTCATATTTTTCAGTAACGCCATCAACTGAAGAGAGCCAACGATTTTACTGCTGCCTTTAACTGTGACTTCTTAATTTTCTTCTTATGGATTCAATTAATCATATATATTCAGTACTTAAAAAAATACCCAGGGGAAAATGAAAAGAGGTGTGATTCAACAGAATATCAATGGACTTTCTTTAACCAAGCATTCTATGAATGACTTGTCCTGAACTGAAGAAAAAGTCCCTTACTCTCAGAAAAACTGATAAGCACCTCGTTGCACTCTGGTTAGGACTTCTTTCCTTTATTAAGAAAAAGCACAAGAGTTCAAATACCAATTATTGCCACCCACTTAATAATATATGTATGAAAACAAATAACAGTGGACACTTATCCTGAGCACCAAATGTATTCTTTAAAGAAATTGGACAAAGGCAATTCAATAAAGGTTTAGGATGATGTCCCTCACTGAAACTCATGAGTCATCCGTCTTCAAATGTAGAACATAACATGTACAACAAAATAATTCACTGGGGAATTCAATACTTCCTACGGCTGGATTTTTTTTTTGTGCCTATAAAACTACAACTTGAGATGTTTCCACACTATGTGTTAACCTTACTCAATTCTACACGGAGTTAAAAAAAAATCATTAAGAAATAAAAACAACTACAACGTGCCTGCAAAAAAAAAAAAAAGTCTCCCTAAATCTAACAGCTACTTTTGCCACCTTTGGCTCCAAGCATTGCCAATAAATTCTGGGGGAACTTTGGGCCAATTAACTGTAAATAAATATTAAGCTTCTTACTAATGTATGTTATGTCATGCCAGCTTCACAAGTAACTTAACTAACAAGAAACCTAATTTTCTTCAGCAACAAACATGTTGCCATGTAAAAACAAGGTAATGAGTTAACAAACTGTGGAGTGTCTTGTTTTGTTTTTTTCCCCCATTAGCTTGCCTAAGGGGCAGCATTAACTGCTGGGGTTGCTTTAAAATCGGCTCGTCTGCGGATCCATGCCTTGACGTTTGGGAGCAGGATCTCATTTCACTGTTTGGACAGTGAGGTAGACATTTGGCAAGCTCCCATCCAGGATTTCTTTAGAAAGAGGGGACCCTCGCAGTGAGTCATCTACACACTTCTTGCCCGCGGGCCAATTTCAGAGTGACATAAAAGGAGTCCGCCCAGGATATGCAAACAACAAGCATCCCTTCCCCCCTAAAATAAACCCAACAGTGCTGATCATACTTAGAGGAGTCATTAGTGAGAAAAATAAATGAGTAAAAATGTGTGCACACAAACGGTGCCGTTGTAACATATGAAATTAAGGATATACAAGATGAAAAATATAAAAAGAAGAAATTAACAGTATCCCTCATGGTAAGTTTAACTGCAGGTAATCTTAGAGTTGTTTTTGAAGTTTGTTCCAACACTAAAACCCACAGTAAATTCCTTAGGCGTGTTCGTTTGGATATTTAAATGGAATATAATAAAAATGGAAAATTTAAAAACATTTATAAGACTATGCTTACCACTGGAGGTCACTATAGAGTTTCAAAGACAGGAACTGATATCATACAAGTGTGGGGACAAAAAGGGGGGAAAAACTTCTGAGTCAATACTTGTAGTGACGATTTGATATGCAGGTTTACATCAACGCTGCATTCGATCTCTAAATCAGATTAAATCTTTATCTTTAGATCATTGTAATTACTTTCTTCAAAGTTACAAGCTTGCATGCACTAAGATAATTGAATGACATACACTGGGCATAGAGGTCTATCAAGACTTTGGGGAAGGCCCGATGATTAAGTCAAAGTTTTATGAGGGTGGAAATTAAGTTAATGTCTTAAGTATAATAGAGCCTAGAAATAAGAGGATCAGGAAAGATGTTTGGAAGAAATCAAAAGTGCAAACAAGTTTGGTTCATCTTTAATAAAACTCCCAGATTTCTAAATGTGTAACATTCATTAGTTCAAACAATCAAAATCAAGAATAAAACCAAAAGGAGTCCAGCTTTTATAAGAATCTGAGCAAGAGAGGTTCCATCAACAAGATGAATGTGTTTTAATCCAAAACGTGGGTGTCAACTATAGAACAAAAGCAAAAGACCTACTAAATATGCTGACTGAAGCTTGTAAGAGGATTGCTAAGAGTTGATGAAGCCACGACTCAAGAAGCAACACCCCTTTGCAATAGTGAACACTGTAACTTCTGGAGAAGGGAAAAGGAGAAAACTGCCAAACTGAAACCACCATGCCAACTGTATTTTACATGGGAATCACGTTGTTGGAGTGCTTTGTTGAAGGACAGATGGCAGCATCCACAGACATCATCCAGTAAGTTAAAGCTCAGACACAAACTGGTCTTTCAGATAGAAAAAAAAAAACTTGCCATACAACTTAATCATTTCCAAAATGGATTAAAATTCAAAGTCAATCTTTAGGAGTGGCCGTCACAAAGCCCTAAACTCAGTCCTTTAGAAAAGGTGTGGGCAGAGCTGAAAAGGTGTGTGAGAGCAAACTGGCCTACAAACCACTCAGTTGCATGTGTTCTGTCATATGTCTGTGGGATGCTTGTAGCAGACCAAAGACGAGTTTTAAGGCATTGGTAACAGACACTTTTGGATTTTAAGAAACTCGTAAACGTTTCATAAGAGAAAATTCTGCAGAGTGAAACGTTTTAATAAAGGAATGATATTAGAAAACCCATGACATTGCTTGGGAATGCAATTTCATTAATAGTGAAATACTGACAAAATGAATGAAAATGATTGCTAAGGAAATGAGAACGTGTCTGAGGCAAAAAGCTATGAGTAGGACCTATCTGACCCCTTACAAAAATGAGTCACACACAAACCAAAAATAAAGACATCACCACCTGTCATGCATGCCAGAAGTTATCTTAACATCCCCTTCTCCCACCTACTCAGCAGACACTCACCTGTGACTCATAACAACTTGTATAATAAAATTTGCCCCCACTGTTATTAAATGTGTAAATAAAACTTAAATGAAAGCAATGTCCCCAAAGTGTCATGGGATGGTTTTATGTTTACAAAAGCAAAAATCTTAAATATATAATAAAACAGGATTATAATCAGCTAGTTTCCGCTTTTAGTGGTAGCTTATGTTTTTGTTTTTTTTTGGGAGATTTACTAAAAAAAATAATAAAAAGAAGAAAAGTTAGTTTGATGTATTTAATGTTTTATTTTGTAAACTCTGTAGCAACCTGATTTTTTAGATCCTTTTCATATAGCTTTTTTTTAACTGTATAGATTTTGTTTTAAACAACCAGTGTCACTTATGGGCTCCTTACATTGTTGGCCAATATTTCTGACATCTGGTTGCCTTTATGAACAGCAATGAACGTATTGCCCTTGGTCTTACAAGCTACATTTATGAAGATCAACTGGCCATTTTTAAATACAACACCGTTCTAGACAAACAATACTTGTTTTAAAATGACTTATGCGAGATGTATCAACAAAAGGTGAATGTTTTCACCGTAAATTAAGCGATTTAAAGGGGAAACTACAGACGCATCAAGTTTGTATTTCAAAGTTTAGCAAAACTATCGAGTTGGAATTACAAACTGGGAAGTCTGTGGTTTCTAGATGAGTTGATATTTAACTTAGTCACCACAACTAAATGTAGTATTTGCCTTGCTAAAGTCTGCAGTGTCAGTAAAAGCACAATCACCATTTATTAAAATGTCTGATTTGTGTATGAATCTGTTTAGTATCACAGCGCATCACTTTTGCACACTTTATAGGTACAGCCATCTTTCAAATTGACACACCAAAACCTCATTATGACAACGAGGCTAAAACTGTTTTTGAAAATGTATTAAATAATAAAAAACAAAAAAAGAAATCCAATTTACTTAAGTACTCACAACCTTTCCAACGTAGTCTAAACTTAAACCTTTTCAAATTACTATGCAAGTGATACTTAAATGGCGTTTATCTGTAGTAAATTCAGTTGATTGGACCTGATTTGGAATCATCTGTCTTTATAAGGTCCCAAAGTTCACAGTATATTACAGAACGCAAACACAAAACATGAAATCAAGAAAAAATGTCTCTGAGACGCGATTGTCTTTAAGCACAAATCTGGGAGAGGATACAGAGCAGTTTCTGTGGCTTTGAAAGTTTGTTAAACTTTGCAGTACTGACAAATCTCACATTTCATATTCTAAATTAGCTTCTATATCACCTGACATATCACTCAAAAGTTTAGCAAAGTAACTATATTGCATTGTAGGTATAAAAACCAAGTACAATCTATGTTTTTAATAAAATCCATTATGGACCGCAAGACATAACTGCCAAGAAACAAGTAGTTAAGGTTTTTGTTGGTTTAACAAATCCGGAGAAATCTAACCACTATGCCATTTTTTCCACATGGTACGCAATTTCCAGTCGTTGTTTAAAACGGATGTCTATGGTTTTAACATTTTTGACATAACAATGACACATATGCTATGAAATAAGTTGCAAAGCTAAATGCTTCTGCACATCTGTGAGCTCAGTTTGAACTAAAAACAGCAGCATGCAATAACATAAAAGGTGCCTTGCTAAAGGCTCTAATCTAGAATTACCAGCAGCGGGAAATGAGTTGAAAAATACAAATCAGGTTTTTTTGTTAAACATGACTTTGGAAGATTTTACTGCTTCAAATAACTCCCGACAAATTAACCCTGGACTATGACCTGAGAAACACCAACCATACCAATTTCTGAAGACTAATACTGCTTCAACTACAACTCAAATGTCTATGTTTCCCTCTTAGTCAATTTGTCCTTTTGCATCACAAACCACAACAAAGTAGCATTACTGCTGACATGTAAGCATAAATGCACCTGCATTCCTTTGACCACTTGCCGAGAGCAAAAATGGTATTTTCCAGTGTTGGCACCACTTCACAAACAACCCGTGTTTGTGCAACATGTACGCTTTGCAGAAACGTAGGGCCTGTAAAGACGCCAAATGATTTGATCTGTTGTAGCCTTTTGTCAAAGCTGTGAAAGTCGAGAGACATGATCAGATTTTCCTACGTAGGTGGTGTAAGAGAGACAACACAAGCGCGCACACACATAAAGCACGCCGACTGGTTGCTGCGCGGAGTCGGCGGGCGCCTGGGCTGACATTTTCTCCAAGACTGCAACTTCCTGCGCAAACCCACACACCAAGCTGCTGCCTTCAGACACAAGGACAGAGCACCAGCTGGACACACCCAGTTATTAATAAGATAATTGCTCATTTCTAGACTGTCAGAAATGTAACATGGTGAGAAAAAACTATTCACAAAACAGAATTTAATCATCAAGAGACTTTTTCCAACATCTGACCCCCCATGACCACAGTTGCTTTTCTAGGAAGAAAACCTGCTTGACAAGTCATTTTTGCCCCCATCTACACTTTAGGGTTTATTTTTTCCTCTAGCCTCACTAGTCTCAGTCTGACACTTTGGGGGTTGGTCACACTTAGATTTCTTCCTACTTTATGAAAGGTTACACACACACAAAAAAAAACACTAAACCTGTTCTTTTGGGGGGGTTTTTACCCAAAATAAATTGTCTTAATTTGTGCACGAAAGTTTTGTCATCCATAATTAGAATCAAACCTACAAAAACCAAAAGAACACGGCTGACAGGTCAGGGATGAAGATGAGAAGAGGCTTAGACTATAAATCAATATCAGAGTTTTAGACATCTCGCTGGAGATCTACAATGTGAAAATGAAGACGGTTCCATAGCAAGGTTATCAGGACATGGCCGTCCAACAAACCTCAAAGGCTAGTAAGGGAGGTGGAAAGCAGAAAAAGATGCAGATAATAGGTGTTCAGGAGCCTCTGAGAATTACAGCCTAGGTTGGAAAATCTGTTGAAAGGACAACTGTTAGTCATGTTCTGTAGAAACCCAGTCTTTATGGAAGAGGCAAAGCCACAAGCAGCCCCGTATGCAGTTTCCAAACCAATCAAACCTATGGCAGAAGGTCATCTCGTAAGTTGACAGCAAAACTCTACACGTACTGGCCTGAAAACGTCACATCACTCTAAAAACTGTCTGGGGTGGCGGTGTTGCGTGCAAATGCATGTCACACTTTGCAGCTTTCATGTTGGACAAACTTTGAAAATCAAAGTATAAAACTAATTTTGCTCCCGCTTCACAATTATGTATCATAACCAAACACAGTAAAGTTCTTAGCTGTGACAATATACACATTTTTTGAGGCAAAGCGGCAGAATACCTTACAAAACGTATTTTAGTAGTGCGTTACTAGTCTTGGGAAAATACTTTGCGTTATAAAGAATTTATTTTTGCCACCCCTTAAAAACCTGGAGAACTAAAAACATAATGTGGGTTAAAACTATTAACACTAATGAGGAAATTTTTTTGCACTTACCATTATTTATTTTATTTATTTTTTGACAGATGTAAATTATGAGTTATAATAAGGAATACAGCTTGTTTTGCTTGTTTTTTTGTTAAATTGAAAAAGAACTGTGTTTTCATACATAAAACTGCAGGTAAAGGCTAATAACACATTTATAATGAAAAATACAACCCTTAAACTTTATTTTGAAATAATCAGGTCTTCAAGCAAGTAAATGAGAGAACACCCAGTGCACGTCACAATAAATGTCTCTAAAAGTTCATCAGTTTTGTCGCTACAGACTCACGGTGCTCACATTTCAAATGAACTCCATCATCTCATTTTTAAACAATTTAAAGCAAGTCAATTGTCTGTTCGAGTGTCTCTCTGTATGCACGTGTGCTTTTGTGTCTGCGTTCATGTCGCTCATGGGAAAATCTCCAGGTGTCCCCAAAACCAAAAAGTCAACCTCACGATCTCGAACGCAGGCAGCAGTAAACCAGCACAATGGTTAACTGATCCATATTCCAATCGCTGCAGCACACCTGCGAACAAAGACGACCCCTTCTTCCCCCTCTTCGGAGCTCATGCAGGCTAGAAAAAAAGGGTTTGTATCAGAAGAACAATGCTTTAGTTTTTTTTTTTTTTCTTTTGCAATGGAGTCCTACAAAAATTTTAAAAGCTGTCTGTCTTTAAGAGTAATACGAAAGTATGATTCAGCCTAAAAAATGCTGAAGAACAAAGGCTGCCGTAAGAACGTACTGAAAAATTACTAAAAAAGTTTTTAAAAAGAAGTGGCTACATAACATTTACAAAAAGAAATCAAGCTGCCACAGTTTTTAGATTAAGTTTAGCATACCTAATCTGTATGTTTATATACTGTAATAAAAAGAAATGTGCATCAAAGTTTTAACCGTTCTATCCTGCAGTGATCAGATTAGGTATTTTATCCTGTTAGTCCAAAATATTTAACTTTAGCTGCTACGAATATGTGACATTTATAAAAGCTTATGATGAAAAATTTCAGAGTACAGACATTTTTTTAAGTAGTTTCTTCAGATCGTTTTTTTTTTGGTCCAACTTGAAAAAAAAGTTTTCTCTGTTAAAAACAGAATCGTTAAGCATCACCTCAAGCGTTTCCATGCGTCTATCGTGTGAACGCTTCGCTCTGCTTTGCTCTTATGATATCATCAGGCGAAGGAGAATCAAAAAGGAAAGGTACTACAGGAAAAGGTGGGGAGAACTCCTCTCTGGATTTGCATTGTGGTTGGTGAAGGAAGGTCTGATACCCACTTTTCGTCTTCTGGCCTTGCATGTTTCCTTTCAGTAACTTTCTCCTACCCCTCTTTTGTCTGTGGCTCTGAAACGCGAGACTGATCGCGAACACTGAGGGTTTCGCAAAAACGGGAGAATCCTGCTTGAACCCGAGAGTAGTCAGAGAGGACGGTGAAGAAATGTTGCGGTCAAGCTGATATGGGTTGACTCTGTTCGCCTGCTCCATGAGCGCGCTCAAATCAATTGCTTGCCCCGGCTTAGACGGCCTGCAGACCTGCTGAGGTGGTTCGTGGTCAAGTTTGTGCTTAGTCCCACCCACTTTAGTACTTTGTGCCAACACCTCAGCCCTCTCTGGTTTTGCTGGTGATACAAGGGAGCTGAGGGTGCCTAGCGACCCATTTGAGGTGGTTGAGGTTTCTCCTTTATGTTTAGATACTAAACGTGACAGACAGCGCAGCTCCAAGAGGCCAGGTGGTTGTTGCAATGCATTTGCTTGAGATTCAGCGTTGACATCCAGAAAGGAGGCAGAGGCACTGTTGGTTAGATGTTCTTGGGCAAGATCTGACAATGTAACAGCCCCACCCAGGCAAGATGGAGATATAAGTGTGTTCAATGATCTGTCGGTGGTTTGAGATTCAGACTGAATTCTTCCTATTTGATGCAGCGAAAAGAGGTCAGACAGACAGGGTTGGCTTCTCACAGTGTGTACCCCAGTACCAGGGGTCAGTAGTGAGTTATTAAAAGTTGGACTGCGGTTTGAGTGTTCTTGGATTAAATCAGCCAATGATGGCGCTCCTTTAGGATCTACAGCTGGGAGCTGACTGGTTTTCACGAAAGAACTGAGGCTTCCGAACCCAGGAGGAGGCGTCACAGTGGAGCCTGCCGTAGTTTTGTTTGGACTGTTTAGAGACAGATTACCGAGTGAAGCAGAGAGGATGGAGGAAGTCGATGTTTGTGGTGCTGAAGTCACTTGTAAAGACGCCAGTGTTCCGAGTGTAAAACCCCTATTAAGGACAGCTGATAGGGGTGAATTAGATGCTAATGTTAGAGTGTTCAAAGAGGAAATGCCCAACCCTCGCTCTGCATCTTTTACGCCTTTTTTACTCTCCTGCTCGTGTTCGGACATTAGCTGAGCCAAACTGGTACCACAGCCGATGTCTAGGCGAGCACTTTCGGGGTGAACATTCTCCTTGGTGGAGCTGTCGGTCTCCGGATCGGGTTTATGTTGCAGTAAGAGCTTCTGTGTGTTGAATGCAGTTGGTTGTGTAGGTTTTTGTGCCTTGGATGTGTTGTCTGTGTGAAACAAGCAGGCTCCTTACCTTACAAAAGCCAAGTGGAGAAAGGACAGGAGGGTTCACAGAGAAGAAGCCAGATGAATAACGCCATGAATGAAGGGGAAAACAGGAAAAAGGCAATTTATTAATCAATTGAATGATATAAGTTTATCATAAGTTTATAAGAATATTTTTATTTATAATTTAATGTATAGGAAACATGTTTAGGTTTAAAAACATCAATTTATTGGGATGCATGTAATAATAAAACAGATAACAGAAAGATAGTATAATTTTTTGGTTACTCATACTCTGAAAAAGTTACAGTACCTTGTATATTAATAAGGACATAAAAGAGATTTGCAGTTGGCTGAAAACAGCTTTACATTCTAGACGGTTGGAGTTTCTTGTTCTAGTACAGCTCAAAAAATAAAAATATGGTGAAAAAGTACAATATCTTTATCACTCCTTTCAGGAAATGAAACTGATATTTTAATTAATAGTCGTGACACAAAGAGTATCTCAAGACTTCTGTATTCAAGTATATTTATAGAAAAGCTAAGTGGAAGGAAACTTTTTCGGCAGGAAAAGATTTACTGACATCAATGCAAACAGTAGCCTTGAAAGGATTGTGAAGTCAAACCAATTCAAGACTTTAGGACGGGGTCACAAGGTGTGGAGTCAGCGAATCAAGAGCCACCACACACACATGGGTTCCACAAATGGCCACATTGGTGAGAAGAAAAACAACTCCTCTAAGGTTGAAAGCCCTTTTTTTTAGTGATTAAACATTTTTTGTAATCAAGATTGCAGAGACTAACCGAAGAGTACAGAAGGCCAGATGACGTTTCCTCAGTAAGTGAGGATTTAGAGTTTCATGTCATCAGCTGGTGTTGGTCCATTTTTTTCTAGAGCCACCAGTCAATGCAGCCATTTACCAGGTAATTTTAGAGCACCATGTGCTTTCTTCTTCCTAAAAGCTTTATAGAGGTGTTGATTTCATTTTCCAGCAGAACTTGGCACCAGTACATATTGCCAGTAGTACCAAAACCGGGTTCAATGTCCGGCCAGCAAACTGGTATTGCCATAAAGCAATCTGGGGTTCAATAAAGCAATCTGGGGTTCTGAAGCCATTATCATTAACAATTCCTTCTAGGTTTAATACATGTGTATAATATCACTTTATCTTTATGAAATAATTTGACTTTTTTCAGTGTTTTCTAATTTTTAGAAATGTGCTGGTAAATAAATGCATTAGAATTGAGCATTAACAGGTCAAATTCCAGCTTAACCTTTAGTGTATAAGTTATAGTCTGTGGAAATGCATTTAGCTTTTTTCAGTAGACATAGGAAGTCAAAAAAAAATTAAATAATTATCCTTAACTCTGTTTTTCCAGATGAAACTGTTTTCTAATATAATTGTCTCAGCATCTCATTTAGGCTGCAACAATAAATACTCCAGACTTAAACAACTGGAGATCATTTCAATCCTTACAACTTCTCTGGGTGCAAATAGCCGCTTTCTGCCAAAGGTCGTAAATCTCCACTCCAAGAGACGTTGTGACAAATTGACAATGGGGTGACTTTAATACGCCACCAAAAAGGCTAAGGTTAAGCAAGTTGTTCTGTGTCGATTAATTTGAGTTTTAAAACCCCCTTTAAAATCTAGAAAACTGGATTTCGAAACATTGGACACTTTAGAAAAGCCCAATTGGAGGCAAAATAGGGCTCTTAAGGTTTCAAGGGATAGTCATAAAGGCTGATTCCAGTAGTCATTAATGTTAAGCAATCAGCCCAGTTCAAAATTTTAACTCCAAATAATTGTATCTGTTTAAAACTAACAGTTTGAACACTACGAGTTATGAATTATGAGGAACAGGACTTTATATTTGATCCAGTGTGGATGTACCTTTCTCAGCCCCGGCCTCACGTTTGCTTCTTTGTGGAAGAGGCATCTGTTCCTGCACAACTCTGTCTATTGACGGCTGGTCTTCAGCGGCACTTCTGGTAACTGGTGCCGTTTTAGTGTCTTCAGACAGCACGGTGTCCAGAGCCCTCTGTGGATCAAATCCGTGCTTCATGGCAGCCTGCGTCAGGGTGGAGTCCGGCACAGCATCTCCCAGTACAGCTCGCATGTGGTCCAGACAGGAATACAGCTTTGCTAAGAAGAGAGAGAGACAAGATAAACATTGAAACAAACTTAGTTGAGTACAAGGATTATGAATAACTACAAAATATTCCCATCATGTAGACCATAATTTGCCGCAAAGTTTTTCGTAAAAGTACCTTGATCAAGAGGGTCAAGGTTGAGGTCAACACATGGGGACATGGGGACATCTTCATATTCTTCCTCCTCTAACGTCTCCTCTTTCGGTGCTTGAAGCTCTCGACGTGAATAAATGAACTGATTGGCTGAATAAAAATAAATCAATTAACTTCAAGCCTGATTACAAACCTGTTATACTTTAACCAGCTATTTTCAAATATTCAATTGAAATATCTCTCCACTGTTGCCCGAACTTTCTTAGGTGGAGGAATTGCATGCAACTTTATATTAATGCCTAAAATTGGCATTATATGAACAACTTAATGTGTAAAGTACTATATTTAAAGTCAATATTTAAAGTCAAAGTGTGTAAGCATGTGACTGCATCCAAACTTAGTTAAAGGGTTGCATTAAATTCTAATGAATTGGACAAATGTATCTCTTTATAACTGACTGACAAATGGCCTCATCAGCTTTGTTAAGTGCCTTTAGTTGATATTTTTGTTGAACTGAAGCCATATAAACAAACTGAACTGAATTAAACGGTACTTAGCAATAGGGCAGCACAATATTAGAAAATCTTGCAATGGTGATCCTTTATTGTATGTTTTTCCTCTCCTTCTGTGCTATGCTTCCTACTTTAACATTTTTTATCCATTTCATTTAATTCCGATGAGAGTTTTTACTGCCTTGAGACTGTCCTACAAAAGTTTGCATCAGCATTAAAAATACAACTTCAGAATTAGATTTTTTAGGGTGCAGAAGCTATAAATGTGTTTTATCTGTATCAAAGAAAAATAATAAATTTTCCATTTTAAATTTTTGCACATATATGGTGATATTTATGTAAAGCGTATGCAAAAAACCTGTTGCTGGTGAAATGCAGTAGTCATCCTCGACAGACTGTCCATACATGTCATCATCTTCAAAGTCTGGATAGAGGGGGAATAAAAACAAAGAATAGCAACAAAAAAGGATGTTTGTTGGTTTGTTTTTTTTCAATCATTTTGCTCAACAACACACTTGTTTATAGACTAAAGCTGTAATTCTTTCTGACAGCTGTCACTGTGCTTTGTCAGCAGATTTTAAAAAACCCACAACATACTGTAGCCTAGGATTAGGATGTTTACTTTTATTTATAATAGCCAAGTGCCAGTTTCAGTCAATATGTTTAAAGGATTTCTATTCATGGGAGTAAATCAGCATAACAGAAAGTGTCTATTTAAAAGTTAGCAGCTGCTAGCGGCGTTTGCAGCGCTGTCATTTGTTGATCCCTCATTATAGCAGTTTTTTGATACGACAGCTTTGAATAATTCCTATAATATAGTAGATAAGTAGACATTAATTGGACTGGATTTGGCACCGAAACAGGACAGCGACATTATCCCACCAGCCCCATTAGCTAGCGTTAGCTGTTAGCAAACCAACAGTAAACAAGTCATTTAGCTTCGCGGCTAGCATGTTTGGCACGACGAGGCCTGGCAATTTAAGTTAAAACAAACACCAGCTCCCTCTAACGCTTTCTACCTTCGTCGTAGTTGTAACCTCGAACATTTCTGTGGCGAGACATTTTGACTGTGAGTCCCCCTTATCTGCCCCGGAGTGAGAGTTCGTCAGCTAGCACACATGAGCGCCTAAAGCCTGGCGGCCATTGGAGGTGGTTTCAATGGAGCGTGTGGCAAAACGTGACAAATTAAATTTTGCAGCTTCAAAACTTACAAAAAACATATAAAAACGTAATTTTTCATCTTAGAATATTTCTTTATTTTCTTTGACAAAAAATATATATTCTTACAAAATACAAAAACTATTTATTTTTTTTATCACTGACGTAGTTTCCGGTTTAATCGAGGCGGACTGAATTCAGATTTAGTGAAAAAGCTTAAAATAAAAAAAAATAAAAGAGTTTAGGCTGCGCTTCAAATTGATCTCCGGTCAGGATTTGTCAAATACACAGGAGTGGAATATAATCATCCCAATAATCCCATAACTATAATTTTACAAATCAGAATTTATCTCTATTTAGCCACATCCATCCACCTACATCCATTGTTTGTCACTTCAGTAGACGTGACAAACAATGGCTGTTTCTTCGGAATGGCTTGTGGCAATCTGTAAATAAGACTTTATACCAATTTGTTTTTTGAATATATTGACTGTTAAATGGTATGCTGTCAGCCAGCTGGGCTGTGGATTGTTTTGACTCCTTCAGAGTTTTCATCAGCCTGTTGTCCGCTTATCTGATAACTACTCTCCTTCCCCAGCCAAGCAGCTCAGGTGGACTACCATGTCTTGAGGGTTTTCCATGTGTGCCACACTCATCCTTTTTGAAAAAAGGGTTTAGCTGTTTACTCCGTCTTTGTCCATTTTTTCTGTCCAGTTTCAGAAACTCCCCATCAGCCCCAGCAGAACAAGAAAACACAGCAAATATTAAGAAGTGTTTGAGAAAAGCTTAGTAAATACGTGTGCTACAATTATAACTCGTGTGTGTGAAGTAAGGCCAAACACATAAACATATATACAAAACCGATATCTTTGTGCTGCAGTAAGTGTGATATGTATTATAAAAAGTCAAAGTAAAAATCTGTGTGGGTTACCCACTATGTGACTACATGTGTGGCCATCACAGTTTGAAACCATGCATCCTTTTTCTATCCACTTCATGATTTCGGTCTTTCTATGAATCCTAAAAACAATTAATAAAATGTTATGATAGTTAATGTGACAAATGCAAGAGTGTTTGACCTGTATAAATACTTTTGCGAGGCACCATAAATACTGTCAGTTCAAAAGGTTATAAACAGAGTGCAGAAACAAGTTGAGAAACATTACCAGCATGCAACACTCTTTTATTGAGCCACTATGCTTTTGGGGTGTGAATTTCTCAACCATTTTCTGAAAGGTTATGCCATCTGGTTAGAGACCAGCCCATCTAAGTTCATTACACCCTATACACAAACAACGCAGAGACACATTGTTTAATTTTTTTTAACAACTATTGTAGAATTAAAAGAGAGTCAAAGCCTATTTACCTCTAAATTAAGTAAATTGATTGATATATTTTCAATATTTCAAGGCATTTGTTTCTCCACACTGTTCTGCAACTAGCAGATCACATTCCCAATTTATTAAGATATGGATATGTAATAAGAGAAATTGAAATGTATTCACACGCAGCAGCTGACACTTAGGGATAAATCAGGAGATTAGGAAGATCTCAGAGAAAAACGTGATATGATCAGTGCTGCATGTGAGATATACTTCTGCAGATCTGCACTGACATGTAATATGAGGCTTGGTGTGTCTCCCCAAACTAAAAATAGAGCACAGAGGGAGAGGAAGAAAAAAAAAGAGAGGCATTGTCTTAGGTAATCGTGATCAACTTTACAGTTTATGGCTTATATTTCACATGACAGCTTAACAAAGAACACATTTAATTGACTGAGGTCACCAGAAGCTATAGATATCATCCATGTCATCAGAGGCCGCTAGGTCAGGTGTTTACTATATGCACTGTTCACCTTTGGTTAAGAGCGTGTGCGCGTGCATGTGCAACCTATGAGTGGGTGGAGGTTTCCCCTCTCAAAATTCCACTTCCTGCGCTTTTGAAGTTGCACATCTACATGTGAAAATAAACAACTGCTCTTGCACATATAGAGCACATGCATTACAAATAAAACAGACGCAAACCTTGCTCACTCTACAGGGTCACACAGGTGACAGGGAGGGAACTCTTCCCTGTGCATAAGCAAAATGTTTCTGGGGCATTTTGAAAACACCAACTGCATGCAAGTGAACTTCAAATGATGTGGAACATATTTCCTAAGTGGAAAGACATACATAAAAGAAAAGACTGAATCGATAGAGGTGTGTGTAGCCTAAATCTTTGAATGGTAATAACCTTAAAATAAGCCAACAAAATCTATCCAAAAGTTTCAATTGTGATGAACAAGTCCATTTGATTTCTATGTTGTTGTTGTTTTTTTGTTTTTTTTGAAGTCTTTTGAATCCCCTCCGTGAGCATTGCAATGATTTTGTACACGTTGCGCTGCAACGAGACAGAGGTGGTATTTTTCACACCTACATGCGTCTGAAAAAATGTTTCACTTTGAACAGTTTTGAAAGACTATCTGGTCAAATCTGTGCTGCAAGCGTGGCCACAGAGTTCAAGGAAAGCTGCATCACTGAATCCACCGATGAAGAAGAATTCCTGAGAAATAATGATGCGATGATGAACTGTATTAAACAGATGGAACAACAGATTGGTAGAAAGAATGAGCCGATCAGTGGAATTTTCTAGAACATTGTCTAAATGGCAGAGATGTTTCTGAATTCACTGTTTTGATGTTGAACCCCTACCATTTTATTTTCCTGGAAGTTTTACAGATCTTTTTTTAGGGGTGTAATTACTTTCAACAGAATCAAATTAAAGCAGAAGAAGGCAAATCCGTCAACAACAGCATGTAAATGTTAACATGCATTAATCCTGTTCCTCTGGCAGAAGACAAAGCTACTGTGCATGGGGTGGGTGATGGGTAAAAGTCTGCCTAAAGAGCCGGCAGTGGATATGAGATAATGTTTTACATAATTTGCCAGTGGCAGCATGCATTATGGGAAGTCAATGACAGGAACTCTCCCCAAGGAAAATGCAAAACATCTACTACTGGTAGTCATGTTCAGCCAATTCAATGAATGACAAAAATAGTGAGTGACTAATAAAATTAAAAACATGATCAAAAGAACCATAAGCTATTTTCGTACTGTGTTAAGTTACAATGAGATACAAATACAAAGTATTCCATATTTGGAAATAACATTTAATGTGCTTTTCAAATGAAATAAAACAATCTAAAATCTATCTAAAAAGTGCTGTATGAATTTAAATACTGTCCCTCTTTCTTAGATACCTCCCAAAAAAGTTGAGCCCAAACAACATCCCTCCAAAGTCACCTAATTTGTTTTGTATGTGTAGTTTGAAACATAATTGCTCTGTGAAGGCCTTACCTGGCAGGTAACTGAGCAGAGGTGTAAAGCAATATCAGTAATAAATAATATCCAGAGCTTTGAAATTGAAAAGAAGCTCAGGAGATAGCTGCCAATTTAAACTGTTAGTATCCATTGTAACTTTGGATGAGGTGAAGATTCAAGGTGGGATAAACAATTTTTACATGTTTTTTTTTTGTTGTTTAAATTTTTTTAGAACAGTGTATTCCTTTCCTTTCATTTGCTTTTTTGAACGAGAGTATGTTAGCAAGTCATTTAAAACCCACAAACACTACACTGAATGAAATGTGTGTACATAGTGTGTTTTCCCATAAGCTTTTTACTGAAAACCAAAAGAGGGTGTAGATTAGGAAAACTGGTGAGAACTAATAAACATTTTATAAACATTTATGCTGTACAATTATCAGACGGCAAGTTTATCTTTTTTAAACAAATAGATATACACAATCACATTTACCAGCTATTTGACTTGGGATGATCCTTTCTTCAGTGCCTGACTTGACGTACACATACCATTAAGCAGAATATGGCGTACACACAGCCGTCCCAGCTCTGAAATTGAAAGCTGTCATTAAAATCATTCAAATGAGCCAACCTGTGCACATACGGCTTTACAAAGTGGTCAGCCATTACAATGCCTGCCATCAACCTGTCTAATCGCGCCCATGCAAATTGTCCAGGCTGAACAGTCAATAGATCTCAGGGGCTTCCTGTTTGACCTACTATGGACAATTTGCATAGCCTGGTTCCCAGTTTGGTTTCAGATAACATGGTGTAGTTTGAAGATATTATCCTCAAGGGAAAAGTGGTATTTTATCAATTTTACGGCTTGTTTAAATTTACAACCGTAGACACTTAAATCTTTAAAAACGTAAATAAAAGTTAATAGTGGATATTAACTAACTGTATTGACAGTGCATGTTCTTTTAGCTTAATTGACCCAGATTTTTATGCATATATGTGGGAAATCTAGTACTGTGATCTCACTTAGCTGCTGTATATATAGGGATTTGAATGGAATAGAAATACCACCTCCTCGAGGCACAGGTGGTAATGCATGTGCACACAGGTGTGCAGAGGAATTGAGGCCTAGAAGTGATCACATCCAGGCAACAGTGATGCATTACATTACGAATCTGTGATGATAATCAGCAGAAACACAAATGCTGAGCAGAACCTTTGTCAAGATACAAATGTGCGATATCTTCATTTGTAGACATATCTTCATCTAATTTATAAATAAAAACCTTTCAGTGTGGTGTAAAACATTGACCACCTGAACTCTAAGTACAGTGTTTGTTGCATCCAAAAGTGAAAATTTCTATCAATGGCAACATCTATGAGAGCATGTGTGTACTCCATTGTCAGCTCTCTATTATGATAGCTTATCCTGGGACAATAGGCACTTCTGGTGTGATGGTAATTACAAGTGACCAGGACAATACTGTCGCGTATGGAGGAACTAATACAATGAAAAGACACATTTAATCAATGAAGCATTACCCCCCCCTTCTGCAATGAATGCTTGAGTAGGGACAGTCTTGGCACATGGAGAATGCTGCGTTCAGGCAAAAACAAACATAATTAGAACACAAAACTAGCCTGCATTAAAAAAAAAAAAATACAAGTTATGCAGGAAAATAATTTTGTTCCTCAACTTCCAGAGAAGGCTGCAGAAAAACAGGCTGAACTTGCTTCTTGCTGAGATATAGGTCAATTACGATATGTAAGGGAAGGAAACTTTAGGAATAGCATGAAGGAGCCAAAGCTATGAATTACGCGAGCAATACATTATCACAAATACTTTTAGTGCTACTGGATTTCTTTAACTTTGTTTGTGTAGGCGGGCTTTGCCGCGGGATGATAAGAAAAGGTTTTTGTTGCGAGTTTTATCACAGGAAAACATCTGCAACAACACCAGCGGGGGCAATCCGCCGAGCAGGTGGCTCAATGCTGGAGACACGCAAACTTCCCTTTCCAGAAATGCGAACGTATTATTGAGGATCCAAGTGCATCGTTTTGCTTGTTGTTTGTAAAAGGAAAAAAACAAAGAGCAGATACAGTCAAAAAAGTTTAGACGGAGCCTCGGACTAATAATTTAGGGAGGCGTTCAATAACGCTTCGTAAATGTGAAAGAAACATATTTTTATGCCCCAAGACTATAAGGCAAAGTGGAAAATAAGCCTTTGATGACAGTATTTGTTAATAACTCTTTAATAATTAAATTTAAAACAAAATGACTATGTGTTTTTTAAGGTTACACACAGAAGGTGGTCGGATTGCAAGTGAAGTAAACAGCATCGCCGGGCATGCGCAGTGAGGCGCCAAGTCAGAGGAGCGCCAAATTGACCGGGATGCTAAAAAGGAGGGAGGAGCCCGTCTACAAGTCCACAGCAGTTTAAATTAATGTCAGTCTGCTTGTTCGCTGGGAGAACAAACGCGGCGCAGATAGCGAAAGTATACGCTCGGCTCAACCTGCTGCAAGCTGCTGGCTACACTTAACCATGACTCGGCGGCCGAAAAACAGGTAAAAAAAAGAAGAAGAAAAAGGAGATAAAGTAGTCTGAAAGTTTTTATGTCTTGCAATATTTTATTATATTATGTATTTTTCACATTTCTATGTGAAACCAGCGCATTTTTTTCCCAGCGCTTTTTATATAAATAAATACATCCTTTAGCGAATTTAAATTGTGCAGAATGTGCGGCTTGTGACCGAAAGGCTGTGTTTTCTTGGCATTGGTTGACGGGGAGCCTGTCGCGCTCGCGCCAGTGACAGGTGGTCAGCATGTCATGTGCGCTCCTCTCTGCTGTCACCGCGACACGCACTCGGGCTTGTGCGTGGCACAATCACCCGTTAACTTCACCAGAACCACCTGCTTTCGGAGTATTTAAGCGCTTCTTTCAAGATATTAGGTTGAATTAAAGTAAGAGCTGACTGACCAGTGTCCCTTCACGCACTCTGTTGCTTTCGTTTTTTTAATGCTGTGCAGTCTAAGGGTTATCTTTTTCTTTCTTTCTTTCTTTTTTTTGTTTTGTTTTGTTTGAAAAGAAACCAGCTTGTTTAAGTTTAAGATATAGTTTGGCAGCATCTTGTAGAGTGAGGAGCGCACTTTACTAATTTGGGAACGTCGCTTTCTCAGCGTCCTTTGCGGTACCTCTGCTACTTTCTTTCACGTATCATCCTATTGTTGGACAGATGCCTCATCATTTATTGTATTTATTAATTTATTTTAGCGGTGTCCCTCCATCTACTTTAACCAGATAAGTTGCATATGGAGATTTCTGCTCTGGTTCTCGGTGTTTCCTAGTCAGCTTTAGGATATTAATGGGAAAGCTGCAGTTTTATTAGAATGGAAGTTGATGTCTTTTTTTGTTGTTGTTTTAAGCAATATTTTCTTACAAAAACTCTAAATAGCTTTTGATGTCATTGCTAATTGCCATTCTGACTAGATCATGCTGCGATTTCTGGCTGAAAAATATTTTTTATTAAAACAAATTCCTCAAATAATGTAAATTATTCTTTATTACAAATGTTCTAACAGTGCTTATAATGTTGATCATTCAGTCAGAGTTTATACATTATGAAAAAAAAACAAGTGAAACGAGGAAGAACGTGCACAATATATCCCCTCCACATACACACGCACGCTGGGGAATGTCTGTTCACCTGTTGCTTTCTTACAGGCACCCTACCTGACTTCCACGTTAACATTGTGCAGCAGTCTGATTGGTTAACCAATTCCTTGTGTATGTGTGTGCATGCGTGCAAGGCAGTGATGTAAAATGCCTTTGCAGGTCTGAACATGCTGGGGTGATCACATGTGCCAATCCCAGTATCTGTGGAAACCAAAAACACTAGAACCTGTTCATCCTTCTCCTTCCCTCCCTCTCTCTTCAACTTGATGTTCTTCCCTCTTTCTTTTTTTTCTTCCTTTCTTTCTTTGCTTGTTAAGAGTCTTGGCTCAAAGCCTGCACCCAAAACTTCAAGAATGACTGGTTCTCTGTTTTTGACACCTGATGAATACAAACTGGGTTGCTTCTTTTTTTAATTATTAACTCTCCAAACAGATGATTAGAGAGAGGCATCATTATTCTTTGACTATTTTTTTTAATTCTCTTATATCTTACAAAAAGGTTTGTTTTGTTTGTTCATTCACAGTCTTTACAGTAGCGAGGAAGATGAGGAGACAGATGTGTACGAACACGACTATGACGTTACTCTTACCAAAGTCGGGAAACGCCACCTCGGAAAAACGCGCTGGACTCGTGAAGAGGTATGCCGAAAAGCTACAAATTTCCACTTTTTGAGTCATATTCGTCTCTCGCTAATTCTCCATGCAGAGCTAATTTATTGGAATGACAATTATATTCTGTTTTTTATTTAGGATGAGAAGCTGAAGAAACTGGTTGAACTTCACGGATCAGACGATTGGAAACTAATTGCGAGTCTTTTAACTGTAAGTTATAGATTTGATGATTTAAAAAAAAAATCTAATTAAAGTTTATGGGTTGGTTTGAAATATTCAGAACACTGATTAAATATAGAATTGGTTTACAGTGATTTTATTTTATTTTTTTCCCTGTTGTTTATTACCAGTTATCAGCAACATGTAGGGAAGGGGCCATGCTGCATTACTGTGTACTGTGTACATTCAAGAAAACTTTTGTCTTAAAACTAAGTTATCATCTATCTTTAATAATTAGCTAGATTGGATTTACAAGGGCTAGTTACAATTTTTGAAGCAGCTTAATTAGTTTTTAATTCTATCCAAATCTCCCAGAATCGAACAGATGTGCAGTGCCAACACAGATGGCAGAAGGTTCTTAACCCAGAACTCATCAAAGGCCCCTGGACCAAAGAAGAAGACCAGAGGGTAAGAAAACACACTACAGTAACAAGTACACCACTGTTTAGCATTAAGGTCTTTCTGTTCCCCGAGGCCTCCTAATGATGACCCTTAACTCCATGTGTGAGTCTATTTAAGTAACAGTTTCCCTCGCAGGAAATCGGGTGTAAGAATCAAAAACAATTACTTTATGTTCCTGAGCGATTAAAGCAACTCCTCTGAGGCAATTCAGCCATCTGCTGTTGCGCATGTTAAAGGTGGTATTACACAACATCTACCTTGGTTAATCTCAGTCAGTGCATTGAGCTAATTCAAAGAAGTTGTATATCCACCCTCACGCCGCCTCTGTAATGATTAGCAGACTGGCTAAAGTTTCACTGGAAAATCCCTCTCTCCAGCCAGCAGGTGCTCCCAGTCACCTCCATTAGTTAAACAGATACAATGAATTATGTGCAAATTTCAAAGAGTTAAAAGTAATGTCTCTATTTTTCTGTTTGTGTGTTTTCTTCCTTCCTCTGTCATATCTTTATGCCCCTTTACTTCTGCCTCTGTTCCCTGTGATTACTACATCCTTCCCCTTTCTCCATGCCCATCGCCTACCACTGACTTCCTTTTTCGCGCTCTTCCTCCTCCTCTTGTTGGCCTCGCGCTCTTTCTCACTCTCGCTAAAACACAAAATGTGGCAGGTGATTGAGCTGGTTCAGAAGTATGGGGCCAAGCGCTGGTCGGTGATCGCCAAGCACCTGAAGGGACGCATCGGCAAACAGTGCCGCGAGCGCTGGCACAACCACCTGAACCCGGAGGTCAAGAAGACCTCGTGGACTGAGGAGGAGGACCGGCTAATCTACCAGGCCCACGATAAGCTGGGAAACCGCTGGGCAGAAATCGCCAAGCTGCTTCCTGGCAGGTGAGTTGGAGATTCAAGGAGGCTTTCGGGGGAGCGGGAGGAAAAACAGAAGCTGGATGAATCACAGAGCCTTTGCTACTTAGCTGCGCAACGCTGCGGTTAGGAGGTCGAAAGAGAAGATTCTTGAGAAGGGAAAGGCAAAAATGAGAAATGGACACTGAATGTAGGGCATTTATTATTATTGTTTTTTATTGAAACAAATGTGTAGAATGGAATATCAACAGATAAAGGCCTAGCACTAAGATTATTGTAATTGCTGTGTTCTGATAACCTTATCAACTACATGCATGGGGTTTGTGTGTTTGACTGAGACTTTGTTTATCTCTGTCAGCCCGCATGTGTCTGTATTGATAACAGTTTTGGAGCACCACTTTCAGTGGACTGTCTGAAGATCATGGGTGTTTGTTTAAAAAAAAATAAAACCTCTCATTTAATGCAATCCGCAGGACTGACAACGCCATAAAGAACCACTGGAACTCCACCATGAGGCGAAAGGTCGAACAAGAGGGCTACCTTCAGAACTCGTCGAAGAACGGCAACTCCTCGCTGTCCATGAACCACGGCTTCATTAAGACCACCAATCACGTTATGAGCTTCCCCCACCACTCACCGAGCCATGCACAGCTGCCTCTTGGCACCTACAACTACTTATCTGAAACACACAGAGTGAGTGGGCTTCACACTGAAATTTAAGATTATTGCAGCAAGTGTAAGAAGACCTCAAAGGAAATCGTTTTATTAAGTAATGTTTTTTTTATTCAATAGCTGCCCTTCCCGATGGCGCTGCATTTAAACATCCTGAACATTCCCCAGCACGGGACCGCTGCTATACAAGTAAGAACATTAAACGACCCGTGAAAACCATTTTCACAAAAATCACATTTCTGTTCACCTGCCTTGCTTAGTTTAAACGGTGACAGAAAGAGCTGCAAGTACATATGCTATAGAGATACATTAGGTTTGATGGTCTTTTAACTGCAATGCATGAAAGTATATGGTATTTATTTTAAAAAGCGCTTGTAGATTTAAATTGAAAATGCTGTTTCCCTACATATTCAGCCTTATACGATGAGTAGCATACCAAACATGGTGGTTTAATTATAAATCTTCCGCCGTGCTGTATGGATGGGGACTTAGATTTTATAGAAAATATTAGAACTACAAAGTAAAACATGATCTCTGAAATTGTCTTAACATCTAATTCTTGTATAAGTAAAGTCAGAGTTATACCTTCCTAAAAAAGTATTTAACTGTATTAAATGATATAGAACCTAACTCGGTTCAATTCAAATGCATCCAAACATTTAGTGACATTCAGTCCTGTTATATACAATCTTAACTATACTACTGTAAAGTTACATCCTGTTATTTCTTTAAACTAAAAAAATATTGTGTTTAAATATTTGCAAAGTCCCAAGTAAAAAGTTTAGTAATTTAATTTGTAATTTGAACACGACACCGGGGAGTTTAGTTGCTGCCACTGCAATCTGGGAAACTTGCATCAGTGAATCGGTTCATTGCAGCGACGTGCTTACATTTCCCTCCTATCCCGTCGTCCTTCTAGAGACACTACGGTGACGAAGACCCTGAGAAAGAGCAGAGAGTGAAAGAAATTGAACGGCTGCTCATGGCGACAGAGAACGAGCTGAAAATCCAGCCATCACTAGCGGTAAGTCAAGACGGATCTGTCCGGGTGTAAAATTGTGACAGCATGATTTATGCATCCGGGTTTTTTGACCCCGGCTTTG
>JAVLVB010000319.1:243630-260839 GCA_032876305.1 Orestias chungarensis | reverse complement strand
ATATATATATATATATATATATATATATATATATATATATATATATATATATATATATATATATATATATATATATATATATATATATATATATATCATATATACAGCTGCTTGATCTAATTGTTTTGATGTTAACATATTTTTTTGCATTTATAGAAGTCTTAGATGAGTACATATGTAAAAAAAAACAAAAACATGTGAAAACATTAAAATCAGTTTTCTTTTTTTACGCCACATTCCAAATCCACATGTGGTTTTTCCATGTGTTTCACATCACATAACCTGTGGTATAATTATTTTTTTCGTACGGAAAAAATCACACGTGAAGTTTACGCGATTTTTCATGAGGGTGCCACCCACCCTCCGATCACACAACTCAATGTGCCTTTATGTGCTCCCCGTATGACCGAGCCCACTTGAGTGAGCAGGTATGTGCTGCTGGGAGGGACTGCGAGTGGAAGATATGGGGGAGCTACGAGGGGATAAAATCCACAAACACAAAGAGATAAACACAACAAACACTTACACACAATGAGATGGCAAGTGGTGCTGAGGAGATTAGAGTGCAGCGTAACAGTTTGGTCCTTTCAGATTTGACTGCCATTCGTTTAGCCGTTTGTTTGTTCTTTGAGGAGAGAAAAAAAATGAATAGATCAGTGTGCCTGCTGCAGATAACTAAAAACAATAACTGTAAAGATCCCAAAAAGTGGTTCCAGCTTACTCGACTGGTGCCAACGTTATCAAAGAGGGGGCAAAAAAGAGAGCAGGCGGTGACTTAAAAGTGTCAATAACAGAATATAAAGAGACTTCGGATGTAGATATACACAGGTTTGTTTACATCTACCTTTGCAAAACAAACAGTGTATTTAAAATTGAACTGTAAATATAAATCACAAAAAAAAAAAAATATATTTCAGAACAAAAATATGTGATAATCTTACATATAGGCTAAGCTGAACAATAAAAGGCTCTTGTGAGGCTACATTTTGCTTTATATATGATTTTGCTCAATAATTCTATCTGGTTTAACAAGGACGTATTTTGCAGATTGTTTCTTTGAATTCTACACGGACTTATCTCTTCACAAGCTGAGACACTAGTTTAAAACGTAATTCACTCGTATGCTTTTGCAAACACGTAGAACGTCAAGTGCTATTCGCAGTTTTTCGATTGCTGTGATTTTTTTGCCAAACCCTCTTGAACATTTGAATTACTTGTGTATTAAAACCTACATTAAATGTTAAATTCATTGAAACGAGTGATAAGAAACCAAGTTATTTCTTCATATCCACCTGAGCTGTGCTATATGCCAAAAAAAAACTTCATTTTAGTCACGTGAAGCTTGAAAAAAGTCAATGTTCTTCAACAATGTCTGGTTTGTTGCTGAGGCACAAACAATTAATTGTCAACAAATTGGCACTCCATATATGGAAGGCTTGTTACTGTTACAAGACTGTTGGCGATACTGATAGAAAGGAGGACTATGTTAAATAAGTACACGACTTCCAGAGCCTGCACACTGCATGGCACAGAAGCATGTGGCTTTAATATAACAAATGAAATAAAAACCATTTGAAAACATCAGTGCCATTAATAAATAATTCTGCATCCTCAAGGTCTTCATATTATATGCACAAATGGGGTTTTAATGCAGAGCATGACGTCTTTGGTCTTAAATCCCACTGTTTCGTGAGTAAAAAAGAGTTGTTTTTTTTTATCAAGAACCACAAACAGAATTGAGCACACATCCTTGTAGCCCTCTGGTGTTGAATGTGCGGTTGAGTTTCTCAGCTAGGTTTCTGTTTTTCCCAGTAGCGCCCTTTAGAAAAAAACTCAACATACATACACACTTGTGGCAGACACTTCCCCTCAGACCTTATTCTGTCTGCTTTCACACTGGTTCAGTTGTTTTCATTTATTTTTTTATTTTTTTACAAAATTTCGGAACTTCTGAGTCAAATGCACAAAAAAAAGGTGTTTACAGTCTACCAGATGATGAGCATTATAGGGTGCAAATATGTGTGCGGTTGCGGGTGCTGACCAACAGTAGGTTTGTTAGGGATTTGGACTGGGGGAGAACAATGATGTGGTAACATTTTGGGTTGGTTTGGACAGACTCACAAGTATGCGCACATTTATTTTGCACAAAAGTACATGTTTTCCCGCTCAGGCTTGGTCCATCTTCCCCATTCACCTGGGTAAATAGAGCAGAAGGAAGAGCCTTTCAATGGAGCCCACCACACACACACACACACACACACACACACACACACACACACACACACACACACACACACACACACACACACACACACACACACACACACACACACACACACACACACACACACACCATGTTTCTCTATATTTTTGGAGATCCAACCATACCAGTACATGTCTAACCCTAAATCTATCCAGAAATGAACTCATACCATAGTCACACACCTAACCCTTAACCCAAAAACAGCATTTAGATCCCACAAGGAAAGTATTTGTTAAAAACAAACGGTCCCCACAGTGTAGCGAATACATGGCCACACATTGCCCGCCGCACACAGTCGAGCAAACGCCCGCCTTTATGACGACCACTTCCCACCTCTGCAGCCGTGCACAAATACGCACTTAAATTCTTCATTTTTTACATCCTAACACACTCATCTCCTGAAACACACCCTCTTCTTCTCTCCTTTCCTCGCTTTTGTCCAACTTATTGTTGTCTCTAAGTGATCATGACATGTCAATTCACGGGCCAAGATCATGCCTGATTGCCTCAATTTACAACATAGGCTCCCCCATCCGTCAGTAATCTGCTCTCCACCCCCTCTCGTCTGCTCCCCCTCGTGCCCTTGGAGCTAATGGAGTGAAAGTTGTGCGCTCGGCCATGTTGGTGGGCAGGGGTGGGCATGCTTGTGCCAACAAGACAACAATAGGCAGGCCTCAAGCCTGCTTGTGGTCCACAGTCCCGGCTGGGAAAGCAGACGCGCGTCTATGAACGCGCCAAGTGCGGCGCACGCGTTCCCTTTGTGTGCAGAGACACCTGTTACAAAACAAACGTGAGAGAGGCATCTCTGCCACGTTCTGACATCATCATCATTTCAAAGCTAACCAGCTGAAACAGCCAAATGTTTTTGCTGTGGGGTCAAGTGTGTGTTTGTGCGATTCAACCGCCAATAGGAGACATATGGGTAGGAAGGAAAGCTCACGTTGGACAAAAACAAAACAATACAGGGAAGAAAAAAAACAAAGACAGTACAGCTGTTGATGGCTGGATGCATCTTTTATAATATAGTAATGGGGATAAACAATTTCACAATTTGATATTTCTTTCTGAATAAAGTAGGTGTAAATTACAAAACTTCAGCGCTCGTTACTTGTAGATATTTAGCTGCACACAACTATGTTCAGGCTACCATGTTTTTAATCCTAACATCGTTGGTGTGCGTCACTAATAAGCAGGGAAGGGGAATCCATATCAAGGCATTAGTTACATAATCTAAATGTACTTTCTTTAAGCATAAGAAAATAATAAATAAAAAAATATCTAAATAAATTATAGTGCATGATGCTTTTGCTCGCAGGAAACAAACAGGTAAAGTGACAAAAAACAATGTTTTCACACATTTTGTTGCATTACAATCTCAAACATCAACATGTGTCTTTATTTGGCTTTTCATGTGATCTTTTTCCTGAAAGGAAAGTCACCAAGAGGTTCATGGTCAATCCAAAGCAGGTGCTTAGATGACAATAAAACAAAACAAAAAAACACATGTAAGGATATTTTGACAGGGACACTATTAAGCAACCTTCTCCAGAAATTCTGCCTTTTCGTGGGAGTGGCAAGTAGACAGCTAATGTTGGAAGAACGCTCGCAGTTTTGCCACGAGCGTTGCAGGGAAACAAACAAAACACGTGGAAGCGTTTGCTTCTGACAAGTGAGACAAAACTTTACCCTACTGGCCTAAATCAGACAGGTCATATTCAGAGGATATCTTGAGGAAGTGGAAGGGGGCTTTTGCCTGTGTACGACTCCAGAGTCACGCAACAGTGGGAGAATCTCAACTCTTGTGTCATTTTTACACAAATTCTGCGTTATCTTTAAAACGGCATTGTTTACAACCCACTTCCTCGTTATTCATATTGTTGTGTCACCTTTCGTCTGACAAATTCAACACCTGTTCACACTTGTAGAAAATACATTTCTAACTGTGCACGTACATATCTGCCTCAAGCAGATTTTCCTTTCGGGAATGTGACGGAGCTCGATTTGTACACAAACCGTAGGTCCTGAAAACTGGATATTAATTGAACGATTATTAATTATCGCTTAGGCTCAGAAAAGGCAAATCAAAAATAATTTTTATCTTGTCCAAACATTACCTATAAAATATATTTTGCTTTCTTCAAGGCATTTTTCACTGACTAAAAATACTTACCAGATGTTAAACTGCTCCCTTAACGTCAAACCTGAATAACGTATTACTGTGTTACCGTGATTCTTTTTTTAATGATCTTGAAACATTTGGCCGTAAACAGTGACGTTTTAAAAATGAAACCAGCAAAAATTTGTTCAGTAGTTATATATATTAAATGAATGTTTTTTGAAAACAGCACGGCATATTTCATTACCGCAGCAAGAGGCAACATTTGTTCATACATCTCAAACATTTCTGACATAATACACCTTGAAAGCAAAAAGCTATCTCCATGGATCATCAGCAGCTATCTAGGTAAGCGAGGCAGTTCTGCTGTGTGTGATTCACGCTCCTTTGGTTGTTCATTCTCAAGTTTTATTCCTTAATCATCTGTAAATGTTCCAAACTTCATTGGTTGTGAAGTCATTACAAATTTTGAACCGCAGTGTAAACGCTGTTAAATTATTTCAAGTATAAGGCAGGTTCACCCGTTTAAAGTTGACCGGAAATGTCTCTCCTCTTCGTGCTCTGTTGCTGCTCTCAAAGCGATCCAGCTCAGACGTTTGCCTTGAAAACTTCTGCTTCTGTGGATGTTTTTACTACTTTTAATGATAGTCCCTGTGAGAAAAATTTGTATCAGTTGTAGTTTTATTACTAATCCTCATCTTGCGCAAGACTTTTGGCAACAATGCTTCATTTGGAGGTGTTACTGGATATCCTCTGGTCCTGTTTGGGACTCCTCAGTGGACACACTCTTGTAAAATAAGGCAGAGTGCTTAAAAAACGAATTTTCCTGGTTAATTTTTGTCTCAGAGCTATGTTTTTGCTATTGTTGTAAAGTACTATAGGAATAAATAGCTACACATGGTCACAAATGTGTCCATACGTAGTTATAATATATCCACTGTAAGCAAAATCCTCTGTTCTTATATTTCGTTAGATTGATTGTTTTGTTTTCTGAAATCTTTGAGACTACTTCACAGAAGTTTGGTCCTTTTAAAGTTATTATTTTCCCAGAGTGTTGTAAGTGGTGTTAAACTCATATTACTGGTTAGGATTACTCACATCATGGTTTTTTTTCTTTTGTTTTGTGAACATAAAAATGTTCCAAAATAAGAAAAAAAACGAGATGTTATTAATGGTAAAACAGATTTTTCTGAGGATTGCACGTGCCATTGATTTTCTTAACATGGTAGCTTTTATTTACTGGTCTTAAACAACGTAGGCCTAAGAATAAAACCCACTGATTATTTGCTTTACCTTTTCTTATGGGTTCAAATTTAAATAAATATAACAACATATGTGTACATACTAAAAACATCTTGGCATATTTTACAGGGATGCCATCAGTAGAAACAGTGCACTACAAATTTTGTTACAAGAGCATGTAAATTTTGTTCACATTTACATTTACATATCAACACTGAGACTGAAGTGTATTTATTTTAAACATGCAGAATCTTTATTGAGTGAATCATGTTGAATTCAGCTCTAATTTCTAGTAATAGTTTACAATTTCATGCATTGCGCTGGAATGTGCTCTTGATGTTTTTACTACAACTATTGCATTTTTCCATGAACTATGGTGCTCTCTCTTAGGTATTACATACCACACATGAATTCTCAGACACAATGGTGATGTAATTTATTTTCTTCGTCTCAATTCTTCTGTGGAACCTAACAGGGAAGCAAGAAATGCTGACCGAGTACATTTAAAAACCCGGTGTCTGAGTGTACATGGGTAGTTTGTAGCTTGGTTACCCAAGTGTGAGAATGCATTCTTGCTGTGTACAAACATCAAGTGCTGATAATGCTGCCTTTGCAGCTTGAGCGTTATAAAAGTTGTAAAAGGCCTGTTGGCTTAACAGTCACGTACAGACAAGGCATGTGAGCAAACAAAACATGAGATAGATGGAGATCTATCAGCATAATGGACGAATCTTAAAAAACTAATGAAAGAACATCATTCTCCTTAACCAATCTGACAACCCCTGATGAATACAAATAGTAATAAACACATGACAAAAGGTTTTCCAATTGTTTAGGAGTGACATCGGACATTAGATGGTTGTTAAAGTTACAACATCTCAACCATTACTTTCTGTGTGGCTTATCCATGCGTCTCATGTGGCATCAGTGGACTTTTTATCTATAGTGGGAAGATTTAAGCAAACAATTGTATGTGTGGGCTTGAGGTGTGTGTCAGATAAGCTGGTAAGTCTTGTGACACCTGTCGCCCCAAAGATAAGACCAGCAGACATCAGAGGGGTGAAGAAGGTGTGATTCAGGAGTCTTATCTGGGATTGCAGTTCTGAAGTGAAGAGCAGCATAAGAGGTGGAGATCCGCTACAATGTACATACATCCATCCATCCATCCATCCATCCACCCAGCCATCAAAAAGGTCTTGAATAATAATTAGTAAACCACATTGTTCCATGCATTAGATTGCTTGATGATGGAAAATTATCAACATCCCTTTTATTTTGGTCAATATTAAAAATCCTGATTATGTATCATGATGTCTTAGGTGAATTTATGCCAGTTTAAAATAAAACCTAATACAATAGCTTTCCTCAGAAAGTGAACTGTTGTAAGATAGTTGCATCATACATAGGTTGCATTTACATAATCATTGGTCAATATCTTATCTGTAGTAGACAAAGCAGGAAGTTAGGGCAGGAGACTCATGTAAATATGCATAAATATAGTGATTTAAAGATTAATTGGACAGCTCTGACAAAAACAAAGCAGAAAGATTTGCATCTTGCTGATGATCTTCATTCAGTATGTTGATTTGGAGATTAGATTCCTCTAAACAAGGTCTGTTTTAACCCAAAAAAAAGAAGTCATTAACCTTTAGGACATAAAAGGCAACCTGACTTAATGGAACCATGTTGACCATTCATTTTCTGTCGCTACCTTGCTTGGTTGTTTCTAAACATGCAAATTGAAGTGTGCCAGCTGATGTGCCATTGTCGCACAGCAATCTAAAATAAAGATGAACTTTCGGGAAGGCTCCCTTCTGGTGAACTGATTAGGTTACCAAAATTGGCAACCCCCACCTTGCTCTGTGCTGCTTCAACACCTAGCACATAGCAGCACATTTACTGCACGCCGATTTCCCCATTTCCTGTCCTTGTCACTACTTATCATAATGCACCTGTGTTCCAAGCACTTTTTTTTCTTTAAGGAAGTAGCTAATCAATAAGATCAATGACTTGGCAATAAAGTTTCAAACCAGAAGTCATATTTTGAAATTGCAGAGCAAACAAAAGATTTTCAAGAGTTTACAAATATTATTCCTGTGTAATCATGCACAAATGAATATGGGTGTATTACATGTTTATATTGGGTTTACTTTACACTGTCAGTTGGGTTTAGGTTTTCTGTAGCCTCTGCCAGGTTGTATTTAGATTCAGCCATCGTTCCATCAATTCTGCCCACCTAGCCTGTCTCTAATGGCAAACACCATTCATAAAGCATAATGCTATCAATACAATGTTTCATTGGAGAAGATGATAGTTTTCCTACACAAGAATAAAGCACAAAAGGTTTACGCTTGATCCTACTATCTTTCTTCACCGATGTTCTTTACTTCACCTCTGATGAATTTACAGAACATCTGCATTCATCCTGACACTGAATTACACACAGACCAATTAAATGATTGGACTCCCACTTTTCAGGTTTGCCACATATAAAAATATAGAAAAGAGACGTATAAATATGTAGTGTGTTTATTGCACGTTAAAGTCATATGCTAACACATTTTGGCCAGACACAATAAATCCCATTGATAATAACACTAATAACACTATATATATATATATATATATATACACAAGTTAGTTCCGACCGAGTAATATGATTGGACGAGAGACTTTCCATGAGTACTGATATTTACCGATAACAGCATTGGGACTGTTCACAGGTGTTTCAGTCCGCTAATCCAGAACAGTTCATTTTAAAGCTTGTAAGCAGAAAATGTTAGGCAAGGAAAGACAAGGCAAGTTTATTTGTATAGCACATTTTCGTGTACAAGACAATTCAAAGTGCTTTACATAGGAAAAAAGATCAGAAAATGAAACAAAAAAATCAGCTGTAAATTTAAAAGAAATAAAATTAAAATAAAAATAAAATAATAATAATAGTAATAATACTATCAGTTGTTTGCACAGTTAAATAAGGCTGTTTTCAGCCTGGATTTAAACAACGGCAGAGTTGAAACCTGTCTCACCTCTTCAGGAAGACTGTTCCAGATTTTGGGAGCATAAAACTGGAATGAAGCCTCCCTTTGTTTGGTCCTGACTCTGGGCATCAGTAGGAGGCCACTACCTGATGTTGTCAGAGTCCTGTCTGGTTCATATGGCTCTAACATGTCAGATATGTACTTTGGGGCTAAACCATGAAGAGATTTGTACACAAGCAAGGCTGTTTTAAAGTCTATTATTTGAGTGACAGGAAGCCAGTGCAGAGACTTGAGCACTGGATTAATGTGGTCATATTTCCTGGTTTTGGTCAGAATTCGAGCAGCAGCATTCTGGATTTTCTGAAGCTGTCTTAAGGCCCGTTTAGAAAGCCCAGTGAGCAGGCCGTTACACTAGTCTAACCTGCTAGAGATAAAAGCATCGATAAGTCTTTCTAGGTCTGGTTTAGAGACTATTCCTCTGATTCTGGCAATGTTTTTAAGATGGTAAAAGGCTGCTGATGTTACTGATTTAATGTGGCTGTTGAAGTTCAGGTCAGAATCCAGTATTACGCCAAGATTTTTGACCTGATGTTTAGGTTCCAGAGAGAGCGTCAGAAGGTAACTGATGACACTTTCTCTTTGTTTCTGTGGGCCACACACAATGATTTCAGTTTTGTCTGAGTTTAACTGGGGGAAGTTGTTCTGCATCCACAGACTGATCTGTTCAATACAGTGACACAATAAATCAACAGGCCCATGTTCTCCTGCTGTCAGCGATCTGAGTGTCATCAGCATAGTTGTGGTAGGACACATCATGGCTGCGTATTAGCTGGCCCAATGGAAGCATGTACAGATTGAATAAAAGGGGTCCCAGGATCGACCCCTGGGGAACCCCACAGGTTACACCCATTCGGTCTGAGACGCAGTTTCCAATTTGAACAAAGTAACACCTCTCCTCAAGGTAGTACTTGAACCAGTTTAGAGCCATACCCGTGATTCCCACCCAGTCTTTTAACCTCTGTAACCTCAAAGGCAGCGGTCAGCTCCAGCAGAACTAGGACAGAGACTTTGCCTGCATCTGAGTTTAGGCGGATGTCGATTATCACCTTGATCAGAGCTGTCTCAGTGCTGTGGTGGAGCCTAAAGCCTGACTGGAAAGCATCAAACACATTGTTAGACAGGAGAAAGTCACTCAGCTGTTGGTATACAAATTTTTCCAGCACTTTTCCTAAGACTGGCAGGTTTGATATGGGCCGGTAGTTGTTCAGTTCTGTGGCATCCAGACTGCTCTTCTTTCAGAGAGGCTTAATAACAGCAGTTTTCAAGGCCTTTAGGAATATTCCAGTCTGAAGTGAAATATTGACTAACTGGGCGAGTTGAGGAAGGAAACTGCTCAGCACAGACTTTAGGAATCTAGTGGGTAACTCATCCAGGCAGCAAGTAGATGGACTCAGCCTGCAGATGATCTCTTCAACTGTTTTATCTGAGACAGGTGTGAAATGTGTAAGCTCTATATGTATAACTGGGGGTAGAGGAGGTATGTCTGTTGTGGAAACAATTGCATTTTTAATGCCTTGAACTTTGTCATTAAAGAATACTACAAACTGCTGACATTTAGATGTAGAAATCAGTTCCAAAGGGATCGAGACTGGACGGTTTGTTAATCTGCTCACTGTAGCAAATAGGACACGAGAGTTGTTTCTGCAGTTTTTGATGATTTCTGAAAAATAGCTCTCTCTGGTTCTACGCAAAGTCTGTTCCGTTACCGTTCGTTGCCTGGCCACAGCGAAGTTGAGGAACTATTTGTGTTGGCAGAGCCAACAGATTACTAACTAATAGAATGTGTTTATAGAACTGTTGTATAAAAGCAATATCACACTTGAGGTCGTACTATATCGGTGAATATCGGCACGTGTGATTGTCAGTACCGATATTCATATATATATATATATATATATATATATATATATATATATATATATATATATATATATATATATATATATATATATATATATATATATATATATATATGTGTGTGTATGTAGAGAGAGTGAGAGAGAGAGAGAAAATGTGACAAAGTTTACATTTTCATCTTTTAACCACAGGACAAAACTAGAGGTGTTATACACACCTTTAAAATTTGGCTAACATTAACACGCACATATATGTTAAAAGACAAAACCACAGGGCTCCGCAGTGTAGTTATCTGGATGCAACACTGGGGCTGTGTGACCAAGCAGAGACGCCTGAGCCCATCAGCAGTGTGGTGGGGGGAAGTGTGTGTATTTGACGGTGGGAGGGTTACTGAGGTGTGTGTGTGTGTGTGTTTGTGTGTGTGTGTGTGTGTGTGTGTGTGTGTGTGTGTGTGTGTGGGTGTGTTGGACAGGGTGGTGGGGAGTCAGGGTGGTGGGAGCACAGCCGTGCAGAGACAGATAAGAAGTTGTGGGATTTCTGAGTTTAGAAGAGGAGGAAAAAAAAAACAACAAGAAAAACAGATGGATGTGTAGACATTTTGTGAAAGAAACAGTAGGGCTTTATTTCAGCAGAGTTACAGGTCGAATTAATCAGAAGCGAATCAAAACATCGATACACTAACTTACACAACACAAGTAACAAGCCATAAATGACACAAACATTTCAATTTAACAGGGTTTCTGAAAACAGCAACGTTTACAATCAACATTAGTCAAAATATGGTTTGTTGTTGCATAAACAGCAGCAATTCTATACAGGATTCGAACAAAAGTGTCGCCTGCTCACACACCATGTTATTGTTTTGTTCATCTCCACAATTCAACTAGGGAGCTATGCCTCTGACAAATGTTTCAAGGCTACATTATTAAGCAGAGAGTAACATCTGCCATGTTCAAACCCTTATCCACTCATCACACACCATCTGCTGGGTGCAGCTCTCTACCTTACTTTTATCAAGGTAGCCGTTAGCTGGGAATTCCCAAATCCTCCCAGAGTCTTATATCGCCACATACGTATGATTAATCCAGTAAAAAGAAAAAAAAAAAAAACCTTTCGAGGTGAGAGGCCAGACACGGAGGATATTCCTCAAGGTTAGCAAAGACTCCCGCGAGTGGACTTGAGTCAAGTTGTCGTTCCACGAGATTTCGAATCCAAACAGGCTGCGGGGATTCTTGTCCATGTAGCGCATGCGTGTTCTGTTGCCACAAATAAATGGACACACACATTTGAATGGTAGACTTGCGCACGTCAGCTTCCTGTATGCACACTTTCACACTGGCAATGAGTCTTACGTTTGCTTTTCATGTCTAGCGATGCACTAAGACTAAAAGGTGAGAAACAAAAAAAAACAAAAAAAACATGCAACGCTTACCAACCTTCATGCCCGGTTTCCCTGAGTGGCCACTCACACATAACACAACTGGGGCGCAGTTCCCAGCTGAGGTAAGAATATAGTCTTGCCGTTGTTTGAACCTTACTTTGAAACACGCAAATGACACGATCGATTTCCTGTCCTCACCCTTTTTATAAATTGATTTCAAAGCACGACGGACGTCCACATGCGCCTGCAGTGGACGTTAGAGCAGCGGAGACAGAGCGCGAGAGGAAAAGAGAAGCATGGGTTATGCAAAAACATTTACGTGACAAAGTCCTCTCGTCACTATATAGATGAGTACAAAACACTTTATAAAACAAAAAAAATATATCCTTTTGAGAGACCTGTGGCGAATTGGATCTGTGTGTGGAGCCCAAAGATTCAATAATGTTTAAAGAAGAAGAAATAAATTTAAAAAAAAGTATTTTCTTACATTTTCATGTGGTACGCATATTCTTGCACCAACGCACACAAGCGAAGGTACATTCAATTAAAATTGCATTCTGAGAATTTGCCCACAAGCTAAATGTATTAGACACACACACCCTGACAAAAACAAAGGGTCCTGTGGGAGGAAGTGTGTGTGTGTGTGTGTGTGTGTGTGTGTGTGTGTGTCTGTGTGTGTGAGGGAAAGTACCTTGTAAAAGACAACAACAACAGCAGAGGTGCAGCGAGTGACAGCTGCGCACTGAGACCGATATGAGGGATCACCTCTGTACAACAACAAATGCAACACAGAGAGAGGACCGCCTTTAGTGATTTCAGAGTATTGCTTTTAAATGAGCACTTCTGAATTCAGAGATGCACACGCTGGTTAGGGTTGGGTTACGAGAAAGCGTATTTACAAAATGTCCCAACTACATGGATTTCCCAGATATGACATGAAGACTCCCATTGGTCACAGTAGATGCACAAATCAGCAGGAAAAAGAGGCACTGAAACTGATCATGGAGTTTGAGTTTCTACTAACTTGTAGCTCATTTAGCTGCTCCAACTTAGATTTCTAATATTGCTAGCACACTTAGAAAAACCTGTGAGGGTTTATGCTGTAAAGATAATTTTTTACCAGTTCACAATCTGAGTTTGTGAACATAGAAGCGTGTTGCTCTCTTCATGTGTTGGTGCTACTACTTTGCACAACTTGTTAGGTAATAAGTCAGTAAGTTGTGCAAATGACTAAGTTAGCAAATCCAAGAAATTTGCAAATAGACCCTGTCCAACACTGATGAGAGACCACTGATTGTATCAGTTTTACCTGTTTAGGATTTCCTTTTTTTTTATACATTGTTATACTGAAGATTTGTGCAATTGGTCCAAAGAAAAACCTCTACTCTGCATGTTCTGAAAATGCACTAAACAATGAGGAGTAAAAATTACAGAATAAGTAGAGAGCGGAGTTAATTTGTCAAGCAAAGGCCTTTTCATTTCTTTATTTTTCCAGTCCTTCTCCTATGCTTGGTTTTATTGCCATGCTACAAGGAATACATGGTTAGGGTTCAATGGCATGATAGGTCTTGATGATGTTCCCACAGTATAACCATTTTTTTAAACAAACTATTCCCCGAAATGTAATTAAAAATATTGATGCTGAAGTGGATATATAAAAATTAATGAGATTATTCACCTTATGGCCTTATGTTTATATGACTATGTTTTCATGTGATCAGAAAAAAAACACAAAACAATGAAATGGGGGGAAGCAGTTCTTGTTTTGGAGATCAGTACCTCTATATCCAAGACCATGATCTTGAGCCAGAAAATGACGTGTTCCCCTGCGTGGAGTAGTTTCAGTGACTCCCAATCTTGTTCATGAATGAGGTAAAAATGGAGCAGCAGAATGATAAGTGGTTTGGTGCTGCAACACAGGTGATGCAGGCACTGTTGCTGGCTACCCACATTTATTATCACGAGATTTTGGTAGTGGAAAATTTTGTTTTCCCTGCAGGTTGTCTGAGCTCTCCCTTATGCTGCGTTCATACATGTCTGGAGCGTCTAGAGCTTTTGGCTTACCTGCGAAATCTATGCAGACATGTGTCTAGAAGCATCAAAGAGTCTTGCAGCCCGCTTCTTACTTCATGTGGATCCAGGGCATGAAGTGAGTTTATGACCCCCCAGATGCGTGAAGCACTCAAATGCTGGAGTTGGAAAATCTGAACTTTCGCCGCAGGACACTTGAGTGTCAACCAATCATATAGACCCTGCTATGTGATGTTGTGCCGCATTTTCCAATGGGGTGAAAGACCAAGAGTGTTATTGGTAGTTAAACTTACTGTCGCCGTTTTCCCTAATCCAGGTAAAATGAAAAGAGCAGTAAAATTGACACTAGTCAGCGCGCAGCTCCTGGAGAATGAGCGCGGCAAACACTCTTGAGGCACGTATCAAGCGTCAGACCAAATGCACATGTGACCCCCGACACGCGCTCGGTGTAAACACAGCATTAGAGATAGAATGAAAAGCTCGGTCATCTGGGAGGGGCTCAGAGTAGAGTTATTGCTTTTCCATGCCAAGAGCGTAGGCCATCTAGTTAGGATGCCTCCTGGAAGCATACTTTGGTAAGGTGTTCTAAACATATTCCAAAGGGAGGAGACCCAGAGCAAGACCAATGACATGGCGGAGGGACTACGTTACCCCGCTACCATAGAAACACGTTGGGTTTCAACCTGGAGGAGCAGGCCCAAGCGAGGAAAGTCTAAGCTTCTCTAATTAGGCTGCTGTCCCTGTGGTCCAAGCCCTTATAAGCAGAAGATAATAGATTGACGGTTTTGTTTAAATGTTGAATTAAAACACATGTGTTGTACTTCCGCAGAATGCAAGACGGAATTAGATCCGGAGGCAAGACAAGGGAAAATGGTGTTGGGTTTTAAAAACCTGATAATTACATATCTGATTGAAACCTTATTTTTACTGCAATATAAACCAGCTCCCAATGTATGCAAATCTGTCACTGGGTATCAATTGTAATAAAATAAACAAAACCGGGCCACAGGGTAGTGCTACAGGCACGATTTTTTTTACTGTTATATGTAAAAACAACCTCTAAGAGGAACTAGACTTAATGATTTGTTTTTTTTTACATGTGTGACATTGTTCTCCGGCAAGTGTGGCACAGTTTGGGGAAGAATTTACAGTTTTTGATGAGAGTTGTTTCTCTATTTTTAAGGAATCAGTACTTCCTTTCAGTATCTAGACTACAATCTGGTCATTTTCACAGGACGGAGGTGATTAATATAATTAAGGCTTTTATTTGAGGAGGTTTTTCTTTCAATTTCAGTAAAGAGCAGAAACACCTCAGCACATTATAGTGATTTTATTGTAGTTACTTATTATTTCTGATGGACATACATTACTTATTACTTATGCATAGGATAGGACCTAAGGCCAATTTCAGCTCCAACCATCCTACCGACAAACCACACATTCAAAAACAAACACAATCTGACCACAGCAAAGACCTGGTTTGACTGCATTTCACTCCAGTCAAACATATCCTCAACCCATAGCTGGCATAGATCTGCTGTTACATAATAAAGTGGTCAGGACTTTTGAGGTAATTTTACTTATGGACACACTGAAGATGTTTGTTAGTACATTAGGACTCTCATGTTTGTTTGAACAGTTTAAGTCCTAAATTTGATTCGTCAGTCATCAATGAATAATATTTGTGAGTGAAAGCTTTTTTATTACCTCCAGCTGAACTTACTGCTTTAGATTCCCGCTCAACACTTGTAGTGTTTTTGATCCAATGCATTGCATCAATAAAAAAAACAATAACTGTTGCACGGAAGATTGTTATTTCACCTCCATTGTCTTTAGTATTATTATCTGGCACATTGGGCAGATAAGTTGTAAAGTACAGGTGCACAGTCCTGTGGACAGATAATTGGTGGGCAAGGAGTTTTTTTTATATGCAAACACATACACACTCACAGGTGAGTCCATATTGATAATTCAGTGTCGTGCAACGCCGCGTAATGCTTCACCCATGCAACAAAAAGATAACCAAATCCATTATCCATTTACAAAAATTTGTTTCTAAGTGTTTTGCATGCAGGGAGAACACAACCGTAGGTCCAACATGACCCAGAAAAAATACAAGAGAGAAAGGTCAAAATAAAACCAATAACTTTCAAAAAACCATTTAACACTCAAACGTAATGGTTCTAAATGGGTAAAGATGCAGTTTAGTGGTGGATATGCAAATTGTTAGATTTGCAAAGAGCTGGCGGGCCTGGTAAGGGCACCAGATAACATAAGTTCTGAAGCTTTCGATGACCAGTCAATTCAGTGAGGGTAATCAGATTCTGACAATAGTTCCTGGAAGCGTTTGACTGAAACTTTAGTAATAGACAGAGTCTGATAGTCACTTTGTGGGTTTGAAGAAGGCCTGGTGGTTGCGACAACATGCACTACACTTTGGGAAAAGGGCAAGGCAAGGCAAGGCAAGTTTATTTGTATAGCACATTTTCGTGTACAAGACAATTCAAAGTGCTTTACAAAAGAAAAAAGATCATATAATGAAATAATATAGTCAGACTGAATAATCTTTAGGCTTAAAAACAAGGTAAATTGTTGTGCAGGCTCTGTTTTTCGTGTTCTGCATTGAATTGTGTTGATCAACATGATTTTTTTTTCACATCAAGAAGAAATTGGAATATAGAAATTGTTTTGCTTCTGTTTACTGAGCACTAGCGGATGCATATATAGTGTATAAATATATACATCATTTTTGGTGGCTTTTTAGTTACAGTTACATTAAGCTGTATTTATGTAAAGGTAGTCTAATTGATGCATGAATAGATATGCCTCAGTGCTGAATGCCCTCTTTGAGGGGGAAAATATAGCCTGTTCCTGAATCAGCCAGGCCAAGGTGTTGTCTGGGAGGCTGTGGTAAGGCCAGGGGGAGGATTGCAAAACAGGAAACGCAGGGTCTTGATAATCCTCACAGAGATACACGGGCAAATGCAAATCGTGTGTGGGGCATTCAGAGATGGGCTTTATTGAAAAAAGAGTGTGTGAATGTATTGCAGCAACAGGGCCCCATCTGATGCTTTCCACTGCTCACTTCAGTAAGTACAGGATGTGTTTGCATGTGTGTGCGGACGTGTACGAGGGATGAAGATGCGTTTTAGAGCTTATAATACCGGTGTGACTAGGGGCGAAATGCATTTAACAATCTTTAGTATGATCTGAACGAATAGCTGATTACAAACTTTCCGGACAACCTTAACGAGTTGCAACTTAATAATTCCTCTGTG
>JAVLVB010000319.1:193071-243530 GCA_032876305.1 Orestias chungarensis | reverse complement strand
AGGGGGGGGGGGGGGGACTGTTGCACCTCACATAATACCTCCTGGCACTTGTTGCAACAGTATGTAAAAATGTCAATTAACAAATGTCAGAGCATTTTTTTCCCCTAAGTTTATAACCCCTCCTTCTGTGGGTAATGGTATTCAGATGAGTAATTAAAGACACTACCAATATAAAAACTTAAACAGACTGAGGGAGGAAACAAAAAGGATTTTTGCATATATCTTTCTTATTTATGCCGTATATCTTAATTTTAAAATTGTGTATTTTTATTTATTTATTTTCAAAACTGCACAGAGCATTGGGAAGCATTGGCTATAGACATTTTAAGAGAAAATTGGCGATATTTTTTTAATGGGATTAATGCAGCTTTTGGTCTGATGGAAAACTCAAAATGGTCAAACTCATGTTTTGTATTTGAAAATTTAGAGAAACTTTAAGGGTGTTTAATGGAAGCAGCAGGAAATGGCAAAACTCTGGCTAAAACTCTGCTAAACATATATATATATTTAATTTCTCTCCAATTACATCCCAACACCTAAAATTATTCCTACTTATTTTGTGCCTAACACCCCAGAGGATGCATTGTTTCAAGTTTAAACCGTAGGGTTTACCCTTCCCTAAACGTACCCATATATTAATATATGAAAACGATTATTCAAAGTTATTCACATCCCTGGCAGGTTTTGGCCCGGGCAGACTCCCAAATTGGATTTGACAGAGAAAGTAAAGTAAAAAAAAGTTCATGAGATTCTGTAATTTGTAAGATTAGGATGACAAGGGGTCTATCCAACCTTGCAGACTTGGAGCTCAACACCACAGAAACTGCTGTAAACCAGCAGAAGTATATAAAGAAAGATCAGAATGTGAAAGAAGGGGTTTCCATTATTGTAGAGAAAACTTGTGATGTCTATCATGTTGTTTTTTTTGTTCCACTATAGTTTTTTTAACATATGGCTTGACAATAATTTCTTAGTTAATGATTCAGTTTTATACTGCCTTAAAAATTATTTCCAACTCTTTAAATCTTCTTATAACGCAAATAAGAGCTAGGGATAGGCAGGGCAGAAGGTTTAACATTAGGGACAGCAGAACATTTTAAGAATGCACACAAGAAGAACTGGACATGGACTAATGCACCAGAAGAAACCAGTCACTGAAAATTAAAACCAGTGAGTTTAAAAAGAGGAAAGGGGGGATAATGATGAGGACCAGGTGAGCTGAATCGGGGGAAAGTGGAACAGATGTGAGAGCAAAGAGATAAGCAGTAAGCTGAGAAGGATACTAATTAAAATAGTGAAAATAGAACGGACTGAACCAAAACATAAAACACGAATAAAACTTTGTTTTTTTTATGATTTGACTGTAAAAGCCAACGTAACTCAGAGAAACATATGTTTTGACTTGCTGTTGTTTTGCCATGCTTATATTTAGATTACATTTTTCATATATATAAAAAAATAAAAAATATAAAAAATAAATATATATATATTCTGTTTATAAAATGGAGAATCTGAAAACAAGTTGTTCAGGTAAGCCTGTTTCAGGGGCTAAAAAATCAAAGGATAAATTTACTGCTCTCCACAATCTCACTATGAAAATGTGAGGATTGTGCAATTCCTCACCATGAATGTCAGAGTAAAAGAGAACATCTCTTTCATTGTAATAATCTTTTTTCCCCCCACATAACTCTTTAGATGTTGACATATTTAGCTTTTGCAGAACCACTGTCCTGGACAAACCTGGACCCTCTCAAAATGTTGGACTGTCCATTATTGCTTAAGAAAAGCACAATTCAAAAGTGAAGCTGTTTGTTTTTTTCCCATTACGAGGAACTTTCCTGACAGTGGTGTGAATGGATGTGTGTGTTTGGGGGTGGGGGGGTTTCTTGAACAGGATGTAGCTGTGCAAATGCCTAAAAGCTTCTTTTATTTTTGTTTGCACAAGAAATGAAGCAGCAAAAAACCTGCATATCCTTTACTGTAAGCCTCAGCTCCGTAGCCCGCCTTTACCCCGCCCGTTATCAGGATGTTGTCCTTTCAATCAAAAGGCACTAAAATAGCAATGTAAGCACCAAAGTGCAAAATATAACTTTCCACCAGCACACTTCAATTCAAATCATATGAGATGACATTCAGTGGTTTGATGGAAAATTCCTATTTGGCTCACTAACCAGTGTGAATAGGGACAACATCTCCAATCTTTTATTGAGCTGCATCATATTTAACACCCCAGGGGGAAATACATTTATATATATATATATATATATATATATATATAGAGAGAGAGAGAGAGAGCAAATTTATTCACCTATATGCGGTATTTGCAGATTACTTGGGATAAGGAAAATTGCCTAGGGGTGGGACAATATGTTTCTAGTCGCTGAGGCTTGCACCTGTCACTGTATTTAAGAAATGTTATTTATTTTTTGTTGTAACAAATAAAGTTTGTGGCCGTGATGTGTCAACACATTGAAGCATTTTATTAAAAAAAAGAAAAAAAGTTACCTTTCACAACTGAACTGTCCTGCTACATCTCCGCCTGTCAGTAGATGACACCAGTTTGCTCTGTTTCGAAGACGCATTCGGCAGACAATGGTGAAAAAGCAGTTAAAAAAGGATCACGTGTAAAATGTCATCCTTGATTCACCTATTTTTAAAATGCTCACTTAAGCTCAAACAGCTGGGCCTTCTAGCCAAAGGGGCTCAGTAGGCAGCTGGTTAAGTGAACGGTAACAAACAAACAACCAGCCTATAGTACAACCATTATTACTATTATAACCATACTGTAGCCAATTTTACACAGAATTGATGATAGAAATCTTTTTTGCGGTTGTCTTTTTTGAACAGATTTATTGCAGAAATTTTCAGTTTTTATTAAAGCGAATAAAGTGGAGCATACTATAGACATATTAACTAGGTAAATACGTTTATCTTATTTTGAAGGGATTTAATCATTTACCAGTGGAACTAGTTTAGAGTAAGCTTGCAAAGTGTTAAAAAGTTTTGGGATTAAACATTTCACTGCTACTACCAGGTGTCGTTAAAACCCCAAGCAAAAGTCATTAAGAAAAAATATATTTACACACAATGTTTTGCAAATCTTCTATAGGAAAATTTATGCAACATTGAATTTATCTTAACATTTAAAAAAAATATTTGAATTAATAGCCCCCTACTTTAGATTCTTTTGAATTCTGAATTATTTGCAGAAAAGTTAACTCTTTGTGGATTTTTAACAGAGGCTGTACAGTGGCGCAGTGGGTAGCTCTGTTGCCATGCAGCAAGAAGGCTCTGGGTTCAATTCCACCTTGGGTCATACTGCCAGGAGTTTGCATGTTGTCCCTGTGCATGCGTGGGTTCTCTCCGGGTATTCCAGCTTCCTCCCACGGTCCAAAAACATGACTGTTAGGCTGATTGGCCACTCTAAATTGTCCTTAGGTGGTTGTGTGTCCCCTATGTCTCTGTGATGAACTGCCGACCTGTCCAGGGTGTACCCCTGCCTCTCGCACGTTGTAAGCTGGAGATAGGCGCCAGCAGACCCACCCAACCCCAATAGAGACAAAGGTATACAGAAAATGGATGGATGGATTTTTAACAGAGCACATCTGAAATATTCAAAAGAAAATGCAGCGTAGGAAGCTGAAATACGGAGGCAAAAAGCTACTTGACACACTATCACCTGCTGTTTGCAAAGCAGCCAATCCAGGGGCAGTGATTGGCTGGACCCCTAAAGGTAAGCAAAGGAAGGCCACAGATGTTATCTATAGTGCCAAGACAATTATCCCTGGGGGTTTTACTTAATCTGAAATCTGAAATCTTAAAATTGGTTAGTTATAAGCATTTTAAGAGGCGGCCTCAAACACTTGCATATTTTAGCTATTTGCGGACGGTTATGGGCGCTAACCCCCTTTATCCCAATTGGTTGTCATATCTGATGAATGGCAAACAAATGTAGATATAATTTGCCATCTCTTGTCGTTTAAATGTTATCTCTTTAACCACTATTTCACATCGTTTAGATGGAAATCATGGTTGCTCTATTTTCCTATTTTTGTCTTTGGTTGGGAAGTAATTGAATAAAAACAAAGAATTGATTTTTAATTTGGCACCTAAGATTGGCTTAATGTGATTCTCAGACTTACTTTCATGTCAATGCTTTAATGATAATATTTTATTGGGACTCATCTCTATGACCCATTTAAAAAAAGTAAACTACTCCTTAAAGCATGGAATTAAATATGAGTACAAACAGAGAAAGTCTTAACAAGGGTGTTGCACTGTGTAGCTATAAAGACTTTAACTAATCTATGATTTCACAATGAGATCTCAGACAATGAGTAAGCTACACAGATCCATTTGAACATTTTCTAAACAATGTTAAGTTCAGGCGCGGCTGTGGAGAAGTCTGTCCTGTGTTGAACTTGTGTTACAATAACAACAAAGTCAGAAAGGCCCATTTGTAAGAGACGACTGTCAGGTGACATGCTTTTACATTTTTTCCCACTACTATGTAAAAGATAGAGGGTAACACTGTAGTTAGTTATTGCGATAGTGGTTCTTTGATGTTTTAAATACAATGTGGAATCTGAATATTGTTTTAAATTCTGTGATATTTGACTATAGTTTAGATTTTACAAACAATAAAAAAATTGTATCACACCCCAGAGGAAACCCATACATGCACAGGGAGAACATGCAAACTCCATACTGAAAGACATATTAGACAATTAAGAAATGATTAGGACATTTAGGTTGCCGTGCTTCTGACTGCTGAAAATAGAATAAACAGCATTGTAAGTTAAAATGTAGTGTCTGAGAACTTTAGAAAGAAGATTATATCGGTTTATGAATCTTGTATGGTCACAAGAAGTACTAAAATCAGCCGTTCCACTATAGGGAAAGCAGCCAACAAGTGGGGGAAACTAAAAACAAGTGCCAATAGGCTGAGGTTTTGCTATTCAAGTAAGTTCATGCCAACCAAAAGATGTTTAAAGAATACCCTAAACCTTCTGCAACGTTTGCTGTTTAAAATGGAAAGAGACAACAAATGTTTTAACCTTTATTAGCAAGATGTGCAAAAAAGAGAAAATCTTCTGTCTAAGCATTCCAGGTAAAGAACCTTTATGCCAAGTGATTTTGAGACATATTGTAATGGCTTGAGGATGCACTACTGCAGCAGGTGCTGGCCGGTTCATTGTCATAGACATGATTTCACTCATGTGTGAGAAGGTGCTTGAGGAAAGCCCAGAGATCAATACAAAATAATTAAAGCTTAAGCACCACTGGTTTACTGCAACGTTAAGCGTTGCAGCAAATTCGCCAAAGACAGGTTGAGAATTAAATGATGGAATATCAAGCAAAAAGCCCCATAGTATGGGAAAAATCTTCCTTAGATTAATGACAGAGGCTAATAGAGGACCACAAGAAGTGTATCGGTGAAGTTATCAACTAGAGAAAGTAACACTACCCATTAGTGGCTCAGATGTCTTAAACCTTAAACCATTTGTTTAATGAATGAAGCTGAATGAAACCCTGACAGAACCAAGGTTACTTGTATTTATATGATGTACTTGGATTTAATGTATTTATCTGTAAATAAATTAATAGAAAAATATATGTATACATAATCGGGCATGTGAATATGGAGAGACTGCATAAGCAAAGTTTTTAGTCTATACTTACTGACAGGAATGTATCACTTAGAAGCGTTTGGTATTACTAATAAAAAAAAAAAAACTTTTCCCTCATTTAATAACTTATTCCATGTGACATTTTTTTTTTTTGTTCCTTAAAAAAAACAAGGAGTAGTACCAATCACATTTCGTGTACTACTAAGAACAGTTGAATATTAGCCAATGATTTCTAGTTAATGCTTATCTACTAATTAGTTCTAAATCTTGTTATGTAATACAGAAAGGCTCTATATGCAGCTGCAAAATGAAAAATAATAATAATAATAATTTGGTCGTGCTATATATGAGGGAAAAATGTTCAGGGCCATGCACAGTTTAGAACCTTCTTGAGGACATCTGGAATGAGCAGGAGCTCTTTACCGCCAATTTATACAGTCTTTACCTTTTTTTCCTACCTCTCCGAAATGCTTCACACAAAGAACACAGAGATTAAGCCGTATATTGGAGCACATACGCCTTCGCTTAACTCCGTATTTGTTCCCTAAATGAGCAGGAAGAAATTATGAATAGACAGCAATCCCTTCGCATCCAGCTGATCAAAAGACAAGAACGGGTCTGACGACTATGACTAAAGGATTTCGAAACAGAAGCTGATGACTGGATGCAAGGCAGAGGGAGAAATAAAGGAAGAAAAGCAAGAAAGGAGGGGACCAGCATCACAGCTTCCAGGTATGTGGTGTGAAAAGACAGTAAGTGCCACCCTCTTTCAAGAGTACAAATTTGCCTATAATGAAACAAGTAAACAAGATCTGTCACTTTTCTTCACAACCAATTAAAAGCAACAGGTGTCAGTTGCTGGTCTGCATGATGAACTTAGCCCACCACACAGTTATGAAAACTTTGTTGTGCAGACGAGGCCAACTGATGCCTATCTAGTGGTTTTCTCATGAATTTCACACTTAATCCCTGAAGGTGTCTGTCTGCTAATCTCTAAAGAATATTTCAGACCCCCCTTTCATTCTAAATAAAAAATTAAGGATCTATCTATACATCTTTCACCTTGCTAAATTCGTCTTTTGTTTTTTTCCCACCTCGGACCTGAACCGAAAAACGCCTGGGGTTTTTCTCGTGGGAAAGTCTGGGACAGGTATGCTGCTCCGTGAGCAAGCAGCGAGGGAGGAATCCCGTTTTTCTGGGTCCAGGCTGACTCCGCGCTCCGTGATCCTATCCAGGGCTCGCCGTCACGACCGGCATCGTGTCAGGACTCGCTGTGGCATTGGGTAACTTTCGGCTGTTTCGCCCAGCCGGATCCAGTGGTTTTGTTTGTGCACACATCACAAAGGCTACACTTCACTTTGACATGGTTCTATCCTCCCAAGTTTTGCCAATTTTCTATCATATACTAAAAAGTTTAATATTATTATTATTGAATGTCACAGTGAGTAATTTTAGTTCAAAGTTTTTGCCCAAATAGAAAAAGTACTTTGTGGTCAATCATAATTGAATTATAACATTCCGTATTCTCCTGGATTTGTTTTTAGGCTCTATTTCACAAAACTACTTTACATCCATAATGGAAATGAACTCTGTTCAGCCACCTGCATGCAACCCATCCAATGACAGACCTCACCTGTAAAACTCCCCATTCAGGTCAGGTTAACCACGTTCAAAGAAGTCACATGATTTTCAATAAGGAGCATCCTCTCCAGGAAGGGGAAGGGGGACTCAAAGAATATGGTGGGAGGGAAATAATTCCCTCCAGTGGCAACATGAAAATGGATGTTTTGACACTATATTTGGTTGGTTCGTAGAAGATGACAATTTTTAGGTTATGAGCTGACATGTTTTACATTGGAGGGTTTTCAAACCTCAGCAGCTCAATTTGATCTATGTCACTTCTTTGACTAGAGTCCTAAACAACTTGATTTAGCCACAACACCATGCAGAAATTGACAATCTGGAGAATTGGTCTGCAGCGTGACTCAATTACTTTAAGCGTAAGGACTATGAACTCATGACAAGACATTACCCTTAAAGATTTTCTGCTAGCAAAACAAACTAATGATAGGATTAACCATTGAATTTTATAAAGTTGTTGAGGTTCTGAAGCAGGAAAGCTGCTCTAGACTATTATCACTGATATGATATGATATGTTTGACTGTCCATGTGATGTACCTTTTATCAATGCTGTGTTAGATTTACACCAAATGTAACAAATTAGTTTTAGGAGTCTTAGGTTTTAAGTTCCCAGTCTTAAAGTGTTTATTTAGCAACTTTGAAACACAGCTTTTTCTCTTTTTTTGTGCACAGGGGTTTATTTTTTTATTTCATGCTTGCAGCTTTAACTTGTTCCTTAACAAGCAGGTGAGGCCTGTAATGCTTTAAGGTGTTGTTAAGGATCCTTGACCTCATGGATGACCTGTCAATGAACGCTTCAATATATTTTCGCAGAGGGAACCTTTGAAAAGTCTAAGCACCGCTCAATGTTCAATCAGTTTGCAAAGTTCATGTGGTATTTAGCTACTTGGTCCCTGCTTCCACATGGAAATAGTGTTTTAGGAGACCATAAACATTTTTTTAAATTAGTTAAAGAGTGAAAATTTCACATTCGCAAATTTTTGCAAACTAATAGGAATGAACTTTAACATAAAAAAAGTTTAAAAAAATATAATTTTCAAAGCAAATATATTATGTTGTTATACGACCTTTGGAGGCCAACTTGCATGATGGTGTTTAAACATCATATATATATATATATATATATATATATATATATATATATATATATATATATATATATATATATATATATATATATTTCATATGTAAGCCCTCTTTCCAAGAAAGTGAAAATGAAACTTAAGCTGCTTGAAAATCAGAATCATACACACCTGCTCAATACAATGTCGTCTCGCATACATTATATGTTTACACAACCAAGATGAGTCATATTGTTTCATCCATATTTCCCACCTTAACAGGCTGTCCTTGTAAAATCTGACAGGTGGCCACTGAAACAACTAACCGCAAGCAGAAGTGAGCGCGAGTCCTTCCAGAATGTCTGCCATTCAGAGTGAAACATCACTTCACAGGGGGTAGAAAAATCTCACATCCCTGTCCTGTTTTCTGAAAATAAAGTACTAAAGTTTAGGATTGTGTTATCTGGAATCAACCCTCCCAGACTGACAAGTGCGCGGAGGGGTGTGGCGTGCGGACTCCTGCGGATCTGAAGCAAAAGAATGAGATAACCTGACCGCAGAGCACTCACGCCAAGGCAGCAGAACAGCCATCAGTAACACGGACCAATTTCTCAATGGATTCCCCTTTTCTGAACAGAGTCATAGAAAAACAGACGACAGCAAGAAGTGAGCTATGTTAGAAAGCGATACTAGTGAAAAACCAGGGGATCACTTGTCGAATACATGTGCATACGAAGACTACAACAAATGATGACTCAAGTGACCCCCTTGTGAACTAATTTCATCTTAACGGGATTTTTGTCATTTGTCATAGAATCAGTGTTGTAGTATATTATCCTATTATCTGTTCAAGTAAGGAATATCTGCAAAGGTCATGCTCTTAGTTTGGGAAGTATGAAAGCATAATCAAATTATTTATTTTCACCGGGAAGCCGTTTCTTTCCTAATTGTGTGCTTTAACAACATCCCGGAGAACTTCTCTTGAGGAAGTCAGATTCAGGAGGAACAACAGCCAGAGTAAATATCGAGTCCAGTTTTATGCATGGTTTATGTGTGAAGAGGCGGATGCATCCCAGATTGCTCAAAAAAATGCAGCCGTCCAATAAAGAGATGCACACACAAATACCTACAACACATTCACAGAAGAAGAAGAAGAAAAAAAAGAGGAAACTCTCCTTCAACGAGGTGAACAATACTCGGCATATCTTGTCATATTTCTACTACACACTTCCTCTCGTTGTGACAACTTCCCCACAGTTTTCACTACCCGTACTGCTTACTACTACGGGCTGCATATGAATGAAGGGAGATGCACGACGCAGAGATAAACACACACGCGGAAGCAGAGGCCACGACAAGGAGTACTGTTTTGCAACTAGAAAGAGGAAGGTGCATGTGTCACTCATGCTTTTTTGATGCAATGTGAACAATCTCGCACACTTTCACACACAAGGCCTTATCCAATCTTGTATGAAAAATATCACGCATGTCTCCTGAGTGAATTTTCATGTCACAAAAAAAAAAGAAAAGAAAAGAAAGCTAATGTTGGCCTTAGGACAATGAGGGATCTCCGGGGGGCAAGACTGAGCTTGAAAGAATCCCCTACTCTCTCAGCACACACGCACCGGACTGAGCGACCCCGCTGTCTTTACACTGTGCTTCCCAAGTCTCCATGGGTCCACCTCTCAAGCATAGATTTGCATTGGATTTGCCAGTCAAATGCATGGGAAAATAGGAGTTGATCTTGGGAGAACAAGCTCCCTCAGAATTCCCCTTCCCTGGTAAATTCCTGAATCCGGTCCAACATAAAAGGCAAGCAGGATAAAAGCTGGTTAAATGGTTGCATATAATCTATTTCTACTCATGCATCTGTCGCTCAGGCCAAGCCTTTCAACTGTGGATGAGAGTGTCAGTAAATCTGGTGGACATATATTTGCACGTGTTTTTACTGTTTTTTTGGTGTTCATGGATCGCATATGTGTTAAACGTTGAGTGTCCGATGTCTTTCAGACAGAAGGTCTCTTTCATTGGGATTTCACTTTTACTGTTAACATTACTGTAAGGGAAGCATCAGCACTTATCAGTCATACTGTTTCATTACAAAATTGCTACAACCCATGGATTTATTTAATATTTAAAGACATGTTTTTTTTTTCCTTATCTTATCACCAAACATAGATAGATTAGTCAGATTAGATGAAAACCATCTAGGAACATAAGTTTTTAATTCTTGCCAAGGATGCTTAGTAAATTTAGCGGAGTGCTCCTTTTTTTCTGGAACACACTTTGTAGTGTTTGACAAAAGTTAGTTTATGGTCCCATCTGAACAGAGGACCTTCTTCCATATGCTTCATTTGATTCCTATATGGATCTCAGCAACATTTATTGAGATCTTTCTTCTTGCCCCTCTCGCATATACAAGCCAATGTTGGGATCTCCCATCGGATTTGTTGCTGTCTGTATCTTGTCCAGTAGTACCTTGGGCCTCTTAACTGCTTCTCTACATAACATACTACAGTAAGTTTATTGTTGTCTCATACTTTTTCTATTTAGTTTTATAACTGAACCCTACTTGAAGTCTTTCCACAAATTACTCCCTCGATATTCTGCTGTGCCCCTTTTTTCTTCATTATGCTGTTTGCTCACTAAAACTCTTAACAGGACACTAAACCACACACACATTTAATAATTTGATAGTCCCTGGAGACAGCTATTTGTGGAGTTTTTGTTAAGGAAACACATGTAACACAATTTATTTAAAGCCTTTGTAAGCCGTTTTCTTTATACATCCTAACCATGTGGTTGTCTGTGTTACATTGTTACATTAAAGAAGACTATCCCTTTTTACAAATGTCAGCAATCACAACAAATCTTAAAAAAAAAAAAAAAAAAAAACTTTGATTATTCGAGTTACAACATTTGACTTTTCTTTTGGAAATTCAAAGTCTTTTTAAGTTGGAATTGAACTGAAAAGACAAGTAATAAAAATATATATATTAGTTATATAAAGGTTAATAGACTTTACAATAATATGTTCTTACCTATTTTCTTTTCACAGTGATGAGTAGGTGAAAAGCGAGGAACACCATTGAGAGGTCATACCTTATCATACGGCAACATTGGAGAAACAACTCTGGATATGGGCAATACATGTAAAAGTCATTTAAAGTTACCAGTTCATCTGACATGCATGTATTGGATTGTCTGCACAGAGGGAACAGCATTTGCTAGAATTTAAACTGTAGAGCTGTGGAGGATTTATTTACTGTTAATGTGATTATTTGTTTTTATTATTATTACTTTTTTTTTTGGCTTGAAAAGCTTTTTGTCCCACGAAAAAAAATCTTCCACTGTTTTGCAAAGAAGGATGATTTTTATATCACGAACGCTGTTTTTTTAGGATTCAATGGCCTGCAGTGGTAATGTTGCAAATTGTAACTAACTATGAATTTCACATCTATTTCACCGCTTGACTAGAAATACGGGAATAACTATATCAAAGCATCAGGTATGATTTTTTCTCATAATCAAAGCATTTTTAATTGTTGCTCTTTGTACACCTATAAGAAATGACTGATCTTTTAGGAAGCTGTGACAAAAAATACCACTAATAAAGCTTTAATAACAAGATTTACTGATTTGGCTAAATTAACCTCAAAAGTCTTGCTAATCTAATTTGACCTTTACGCTGTTGTACTCTCAAGTCTCAAGTTCTGTCATGCATGGATGTGTGGGGCATTAGTTTGTTTAGCATTAGTGGCCGCCTTACGTAACTTTCCCCAAAAAGGGGAAAAATTATGTAAAACAGCCACCCTATAAACATGTTTAGACCTGTTTAAATTGATCACAGCATAGTTTACCGCTCCTCTGGTATGCTGTTTCAGTTCTTAAGTATGACTTTCATGTTTACCCGAAGGAAGCTTTAAAAATCCAAACCTGTTCATTTGGTAAATAATCTAATAAAACTTCTGTTAATTTCTATGTGGAAGTTTAGAACAACAAGGTCAACAAATTATGACTTTTGGTCAGTAATTTCCAAACCTGTTTTTTGCTACCTAAGCACTTTACATCAGTGTTGGGTTGCTTGCTAAGGTTGTGGCAAAGTGCTTTTCTGTTGTTGTTGTTGTTGTTGTTGTTCTTAGCTGAGGAAATGTATTCTAATTTCTGTTAACAATATAACTAAACAGCCTTAGTTACTTTCTAACCAAACATGTAAAAATGATTATCACTAAACCTGTGCACAAAGGAGCTTTTTATAGTCACTATTTCACAGACTCTTACTAGATAAGTGTTTTCTTTAAAGATTGCTTGGATTTTAATCCTATAAAAGCTAACTTTTTTTTTCATATGAGCACTTACCTGTAGTTAACAAGGTCAATCTATAGCTCTACATAAGTTATTTATTACCATTTTGCATAGTCCCAACCATGGAGTAAGATGCTCTGCTAAAGGACAAAATAGCATCTGTCTTGTGACCTGAAAAAAAGGTTAAATTTATGTTTTTGGTGGGGTGTTGGAGATTTACAACCTGCAAAGGAACCCCACCATAAAAACCTTTCATGCAAACCACAAACAAACATTACACATACCCCCAAATCTAGACAAAATAAACAAAGTCACACATGGATGAGTCTACGGCTAAAATGTGTGTTTACAGGAGAAACAATATTCCTGTGCCCATGTAAATGTGATCTTGATAACAATATGGCTCTGACTAATGATGCTAAGCTGGAGGAACAGGCCAAGCAGGTTGAGCCGCACTTGATACAACAAGAGAACACATGTTTTACAGGAAGCTACTCGTGTTTCCCAAGTGAAACGGTGAGGGAATAGTGATTAGAAGTGGAAAAACACTAAAGAGCAGTCCATAACATTTTTTTTCCAAGTTTTTCAGTAGCAGTAAAGTGTATATAGCAAAAGAAAAGATTATTTGAGCACATCAGTAGGCCCACTTTTCAAAAAATTGTTCTAAAAAAATTGAACTTGAATACTGAAGAAAGTGAAAAAGTAGTTGCGGGTTTTGCAAAGGTCCAAAGTTCAAAGCATGGCATAGATCTGATCAGCACACATGTCAGAAATTGACAGGAAACCATAAACATCCCACCTAAACCATATGTTTTTGTCATAATTCAGAAAGAAACTTTCACTGGGTGCACACTACGGCAGCAGCATGGGCGGAAACTGGCAAGACCTATATTAAACACTCACTTACGAAAAAAATGATTATAGTGTGTACCATCTATCTTGCTCTCATCTGCCCACAAGCTCTTGCACATATTTTGGAGTGTGCAAATGTTTTAAAGAGACAGTCAACAGATCAGTGAGTATAAGTAAGTAACCGAACTCTTGCACCAACATAGAACACAAATAACTGTGGCTACATCAGGATTCCTGCATACTGAAAATGAACAATGTATTTACGTATATATACAGTGTTGTACATATTGTGGTGTGCTGCACTGGATGTGTCGGTGTTGAAGTCAGAGACCTTAGTTCTGGATGACAAATTAACCCTCTCCTTCCCCTAAGTGTTCGCTTTAGTCATTTTAAAACTCGCTATGTCGCTTGGAAACCACCTTTTGCAAAGATGATCAAAAATGAGGGATGCTGTTTAAAAAAGCAATCAGCAACAGGTCATGTTTTACTTTGTGTGGGTGTGAATTGCATGCATAGCAGTAAGAGTTGTATTAGCCTCTACTATTTTAAGTTTTATGTTACCTTCCCCTGTCAAACCAGATGTTCACATTTACTGTGGAAATAGAGGATTTTTCTGTGAGTTTCGTTTTCTTCATTTAAGTTATTTCCTTTTTCTGAACTGGAGAACAATGAATTTTATGACACAACAAAAAACATGAAGGTTTACAGAGATTTTGTTTAACTTCATTGCCACCAAACTGGCAAAACATTTTTGCTATTTTCCTAAATACTTGCATGATTGAACTGGATTAAGTGAATAAGGTTTGTAACTGAGATCAAATTCAATGAACATTCACTGAAAGCTACTGATTTGTACCCAAGCACAAATGTCCCATCTGATTCTTTGAGCTGTTTTCCCCTCCTCAAGGTTTTAGTAAAACTTACAGATTTCCCATGCGTCTTAAAATTCGTATCTTACCAGATTTAGTTGAATTGTTTTGTGATGTCACACAAGAAACTATATGTTTTTTTCTAACTCTTAAAAATACATACTCAGGTTGGCCCTACACTGAACTCGAAGGCTTTCAATTTATCATCAAAAATGTATATTGTCCTAAATGTAATCATATGCACCACATATTTGTCACATAATCAGACGTGTAAACTTTTGAATTTGAAGAAAGAGGCTAAACGAATCGACAAAATACCGTCTGTTATAATCTGTCATTTACCAAATGGGAAAAAAATGCACAAAAACTGATGAGGAAATTGAGGTAGGGAGAGCTGTGCTACCAATGATCTTCCTGTGTGAAACATGTAGTGGGAAAACAACATGTTTGGCATTTCCCCCCCCCCAAAAAAAGGCATGTGGCACACAGGAAGATCATTATCACACACTGTAAATTGATATATATTGTGTATTTAAAATAGTTCATGATATAACTATTGCCTAAAAACAGTGCAAGTCTGCTTTCTCTAAATTTAGATATCAGGTAATTCAGAATAATTTGCCATAGAATAATTGAATGACAGACTTAAGGTATGACTTTTTTTCAATGTTGTAATTTTTTCCAGTTTCATTGCCTTAAAAGTGTAGGTTTTAGAAACGCACTGGCTAAACTGGTGTAAAAGTTAATATTAAGTGTGTATTGAGGTTGAACATGAGGCAAACTAGAAATGAAAGCTTAATTCTATTCTGCCGTTATTATTTCTGGGAAACTACAACTTTTTGGCAAAAAAAAAACCCCAAAACAAAACACTGTTTTAGCAGCTGTTGCCGTGGTGTTAATATTTGAATTAAGATCAAACTAAGCACTTTGTATTCAAAGCAGGAGATTAATTGTCATGCAATACAAAGACAAAGAGCAAAACAAAAAGAAGAAGAATAATACAAAAAAAAAAACTACAGAGAGGGGATGCTGACTATCAAGGAGAGATTAACCCTTTCGGTGCAAAGCACAGAAGCCAGACAAGCGCACAGAGAAAGAGGCTCTACATGAATGCCACAAGTTGCATGTTTCACTTTCTGCACATAGTCTTCACTAATTCTCTTTCAGTTGCACGGACAAGACAAAATACAATTGACATTTCTTTTTGACATTTATATATATACAAATGTGAAAAAAACATACATCTATAAAGCTGGGTGTGGATCCCACGCACCGCCATAGATGATGGCAGGGTTACTTTTGGAGGTTGATGCTTATCAGCCCAGTGGTCTGATAATGCGCGTGTTTCCACCAAGGTAGCGTTTGAATGAGTGTAATTTAGGGGGCTAAAGAGGGGGATCTGTTTGCAGTGTCAATATTTACAGTGACACATGATGGATGAATGCTGACGGACTCAGGTAAATTGTATGGGTGTGTGTTTGTGTGCAGGGGAAGTAGTTAAAAGCATAGCATAAATAGGCACCTGATGGCATGTCCCACAAGGGAAGACTAAGGTCATAATCATTATTTGATATACTAAAATCAATAAAGAGTTATGTTATATTGCCTAAAGTCCCCGTGGTTGCGAGTAATTGTTTGTCTCTTGTCAATACAGAAAAAAAAAAGTCCAGAAGAACAAGGAAAAGTCTTGTTCCAGCATATAAAACAGGCCTCCCGCTGCAACTCTGAACAAGATAAAGTTTATAATAAAGTCAACCACCACTGTTTTAGTTGGATTGATTAGTGGACTCCACATCTTACACAATCTAGAAGCCAGATTTGCATTGCAAATCGACAGCATGCAAATGAGGGAAACACAGGACGGCTGAAACACTTATCCGCACATTGACGCCACTCCATGTTCTTTCCCTCGTGCAGAAAAAAGAAAAAAAAGGACAAGATTAAACTTTTTCTCCGCATTTGAAACACATTTCTGTTGTTGTTTTTTATTACATTTTTTTTTAGACTTTTCTAATCAGATAAGTTCAGTTTGTCGTAAGTAGGCCAGAAGAGGTCGGAGAGCCTCTCAGTTTCCAGAGTCAACAGTGTGACTCATTCATCTTTATCCTCTCCGTTGTTTGACCTGTAAACTACAACCGATCCCAACTTTGCCTCCAAAGTGTCTTGTTGATACATAAACTTTACGGCCCAAAGCTACGGTTTCATCACAGAAATCATCACTTTGATTCCTACCTGACCTAAGTATTTATAGTGCAAACAAAGCTGAGTGAAGAAGCACCACCCCCCCACCCCCAACCCTCCTTCCCTTGCCATGAGGCATGATTGGTGTCCCTTTTGCATCTGCCCTTATAAACAGTAACTAGAACTGCTTTGTTGCCATCTAGTGGTGATTTGACTTTCTTTTCTTTCTTTTTTTAAACTTCCTTTGAAAACCTCTGGAGATAAACACAAATGAGTACACATGAATCGTAAGTTATCTGGATGTCCGTTTGAAAAACGAACAAACACATTTATTGTCTTGTTTACAGTGCCCAGAAGGATACCGAGAATTCGGGTCGTCCGATCCTGACACCAGGATTATCGCGCAGAGTGTGAGTTTAAAAAGGAATTTGGGGTTAACGACATTTTAGACACCGTGGGCCTTCACTGAAGATTTACAAGCTTTACAAAATGATATAACACAAAACTATAAGACAATGCAACCCATCAATCTCCTTCTATCGCAGACGTCCGTCCGGTTTTAAAAAATGTATTTGTTTTACATAAAAACAGAAAATGAAGGTATTCAAAACCCGGACATTGTATTATTTCAACACATAAGGTTAAAAGGACTAAAACAGAATATAAAAATGGACTTGCAATAGTATTCAAACATGTTATCACACTGCAACCTCACATTTTAATGTATCGTATCAGGATTCTGGGTAATTGGTCAATAAAGAGAGGCGATGAAAACTAAAGCAGAAGGAAATCTATGTTGTTGTTTTTTTAAACAAAACAGACTAAATCAGAAAAATGTGGCATGCAACTGTAATCAGTCCAGAAGGAAGAAGGTGCTCTGGGCACATGGATGAAAAGTAGATTTTTAATGTATACTGCAAACAACTCTGAACAAACCACCCATTTGGTGAAACATGGTGGTGGCATATTTAAATTTATGAAAGCTTTAGAAGCCACCAGAAAACTTGAAGTGAGAAGATAAACGCAGGAAGAAAACCCGTTAAGAGTCTGAAGAAGACTTGAGAATGAGGCAAAGATTCATGTTTCATTAGGATAACCATTGTAAACATACAATGGAATGGTTAAAACCCCAAAACAAGATTAAGATTAACAGTGGCCCTGGTCATAATCCAGACGTCAATCTTGTTACAAACCTGTGGAAACACAGGCAAAAAAAATAATCACACATTCCCCATTCAGTCTGAGCTGGAGCTATTTCGCAAATGATGGGTAAACATTTAGGCTGGTACTGGGATAGGGAATAAGGCTTACGACTAAATGCATTTCAGGTCATAAACAATATTTCTTTACGTGACCAAATACAAATGCACACCACAATTTTCAAAGTTGTATTTGTGAGAAGGCAAAAAAAAAAAAAATGGAAATCTAAAGAATCGTCGCTGTGCCTTCATCTAGCATTAATGCAAAGTTTGTCTTTGTCCAACAAAAAACAAATGACAAATTAAAAGTTAATGTTTGTAGCATCATAAAACGTTCAAGACATTTGAATACTTTTGCAAAGCCGAGTTACTTTAGGTGAAACACGTGAATTCAACAGGAAAATGTATCTGATTATCTCATAGCATCAAATCACATATTAAGTTGTAATAGTTTCAGACAATAAACCTGCACACTTTATTGGTACACATTAGGATACTGATCCTAGTGAAGCTAATATCATCCTCCATAAGTAGACAGACAGTACGTGTTAGAATAAAACCAGAATGGCTCGGTTACCCTGTGACAGTGTTTGTTCTGAGACGTATTCGGAAAACAAGGTAGCCTGATGCCCATTGTCTGGGCCAGGCTTGACAGTAAATACATGACTCATAGAGAATAATCTGTTGTGTAAGTGATGTTCCTGGCTCATTGCTGCTTTCGGGTTTGGTAGGGGTAAAAAAAGAAAAGAAAACAGGACCGAAACAGTCTGTTTCGGGTCACTCTCTGTCACACAAACGTTGTCCATGCTTCCCCGTTGCTTCAACGAAGTGGAAGTGTTAGCAAAACAAAGCAGCGTGTCGTCGTAAAGACATATATACTAATATAACTTGACATAATACAAACCAGAGCTATACGGAGATATTTAAACATTATTGCACCGCATCTGTATAATGGGGCGGATTTCACAGCTTGAATACATTAACCAAGCTTTTTTTTTTCTTCTGTAAAGCTGATCACGTTACAGCACAATCTTTTTTTGCTGGCAACAACTCTTAAATTCAACAATCGCTTCCAGACATATTTAAAGCAGGGAGGCAGAAAATACATATATTTTATACTTTTAAGTACAAAAACTTAATGGCCAACAGTTGAAAGCATCTCCATGTGGCTCAGTGGCTATTACACATATTTCCCATAAATATCTTTTTTTTTTGGCTAATCTTGATAGTAAGGATAGCATATCCTTTGAGAAAAAGTGAAGCAAATAAATACGGATGCACAGAGAAATTAGCTGGTGAGCAGAGATAGCAGATTTTAAGTAACAGAGTAACGGACAGTTTTCGCCCATCGGTGAGCAGAGCATAGCTACTGCTGTTTCATGAGAGGAAATGATGTCTCGCTGGACAAGAGTGCATTTTAGTTGCACTTCAGCGGGATTTGGACATTTTCGGGGTGCCGACTACTGGCAGCAATACATTGCGTGTTTCTAATCATTTTAAGGGTTAAAGATTCACATCTTTCCAAATGGGGCTTAAAGGCAGTGCAAAGTATGGTTCAGTGACAAATGTGATCCATACGACAGAATAAAGGCTATTAAAAACATAAACGTTGTTGCTTAACGCGCAAGAACTTGGAATTTAAAACTCACGAATGAAAAATATACGTTGCAGTTTTAATTTTTTGTTCTTTTTATTTTTTTCTTAACTTTATGCTCTTTACTTGTTACTTTTTGAAGCGCGTTTTTATTTTAATGTAAAAGAGGCTCACCCTTTTGTGGCACTTCTTAAGGTACGGTAACTGTTGTATTGGAAAGGCCTGTTTATTATTATTAAGCTTTTTTGGCGTTGCCGCAATAAATATGACACAACATAATGATTTTTTTTGTCAATATCACCAAAGTAAAAAAAAAAATCAATCAGTATTTTTTTTACAGTAATGTTACGCATACTAACTAGCTGAGGTATTATATAGTATTATTACTAATAGAGGTTAACAACTAAAGGTCTGCATTGCAAATAAAATATTTCTACTGCATCTATGAATATGGCGTATTTGTTTTTTTTTCAAACATCAAGCTAGGACATTTCACAAAATTAGAATGCACATATCCACCTTTTTCTTCTGTCAAGCATCCTGAGTTTTGTTAATTAATCTTTTTTGTTGTTTTTTAACTGAAAATGGCTTAGCCCTGTTATATAGTATTAAAATGTAGATGAAGGTGGAGCTACTTGGAAACTTAATATATACTGAGGTGATGATGTTTTTTTTTAAGTTTGGGAAGCACTCCTTTAATACTTTTATAGCTTTCAATGTTAACCGTGCAAGCTGCTAATATACAGTAGGATGCTAAAGACATCTTAGAATGTCAACTCTAATATAAAGTCCTCTTTATAGGGAAATAAATGTGAACCCTGTTTAATACTATCTCATCTTTCTTTGACATAAGGGCAAAATGGATGAATAAACAAATAAATAAATACCAAAAAAAAATTTTTTAATACTGACACATTCTAATTAAAGGATAAGTGAGAATTAGCTTAAAGCAGTCGGGGCAGGTCAGAGCTGTACAGAACTAAAAAATCAGATATTGGTAACAAAAACCCAGATCTCCAGCTAACATACATTTTAACTAAATAGATATGAGTTTCCTTATTAATATATGAAATAAAATACAGCATGCAGGGCCTGCTGCATGTATAACAAAAAGGAAGCATTCTTTTTAAGAACAAAAATCTTTACGCTGGTAGGAGAGAGATGTGAGCTGATGTGTTATTAAAGTGCACAGACACTCTGACAACGCTTCACAGGTCTGGGGAAAACAAACAAAAAAGCTGCAGCAGGACCGAGTCTCTGTTTCAGTGTGCTGATATGGCTCAAGAACAGGAGGCTGAAACTTCGACATTATGAGACCCTTTGTTCACGAACCCTGTCATTTTTTATTTTATTTTTTGTCCACCGACAGACCAAGCTGCTGTTAAGGCTTTTCTTGTGTACGAGCTTGTAAAAGAGAGGCTGTGATAAAAATCTATTTGGCTGTTCGAGAAAAGTGAGAAGAGTTACATTTACTTACAGAGTACGGAGATACAAAAGGTTTTGGCATTTGAATCGTTTAAGGTATATACAGTTTATACTTAATGATATAAAGATAAACCCCTTTTTTGCTATGGATCTCGTCACATTGGTGATTCAGTTCGACTGTGAAGCATCAAGCCAGCGACACCAACCTAAGCCACTTTTGTTTTTGTGTGTGTGTGTGTGTGTGCGTGTGACTTAGTCTCACACCGAGAACATGCGGGATGTTAAAGTGTACAGTACCTCGACACGACTACCTAACGCTTAAGAGTTAAAAACGCACTTCAGTGAAAGGTAGACAAAGTGAGAGAAAGACATGGAAAAAACCACAACACATCTAACGAGTGTGCAAAGCGTTTGTAAATACATTTTGTTTTTTTAAAGCATGTGAACGAAATGAATATATACTGTCTTATTCTGTAATATGTGTTTCAGCACAGTCCAGCTGACTTTCGCATATATCTGCCTTTTTGTAGGTTTATCACTGTTACGCCAAACAATGGATATATATCAGTACTTGCATCTGTATCCTCAGTTAACTCTTTCAACCTTTTAAGTCCATCTGAGAGCAAAGCTACGAACAAAAAGCATTTCAACATTTGCTGTTTTTACTAAGATTATCTTCGGTGAATCCCTTTCCATTTTCTCCTACCATGCTACATTCATCGCCTGCTCCAGCAGGGGGAATTATTCCTGTTTCCAGAATGAACCGCCTTCAAGCACTCCCACTATAATAGCAACCAGCTGTGGAAACAAAACATGCTGGAGAACAACCATGGACTTGGATTTAAATGGTCTCCTCTCCATGTACGTTGGCGATTCAAAACCTTCTATGCAACAGCAGAGACATTATGGGATGTACTCTGCTTCCTCTTGTCCTTCGGGCTCAGACTCCTGGGCATGGGGGTGAGCTTTTGTTTCTGCGAGTGTGTTTACGTATCTGAGGCGGCTCCAGCGAGCCTTGTTCTTGTGCAGGTGGCCCATCATGATTTGGCTGAGCATGCTGGCCTCAGTGAAACACTGCCATTCCTCGAACAGAGGCTCCACGATGTAGGAGATAAAACCTGAAGAGGTGAGAGCCCTTTCATTAGGTCCATCTTTGCTGAACGAATATGTAGTGAGGCAGTCTTGAAAACTAAACAGGACCTACCGATCTGGATAGCTGCGACGGAGTCCGTCTGTTGGTTACACAAAGGACTGAGCTCCAAGTCAAACTTCCTCTCCAGGTCACCTTCCAGGTCAACAAAGACAGAATGAAAAAAAAGCGCAAAGCTTTTGAAGGAATACCGGAGAAACAAAGTAAATGGATACACTAAGGTTTTGACATGTTAGAATAATATATATACTTTTGACAGAACAACATGAAATTAAATAAGAGCAAGTAATTCAAATCTAAATGCAAATATTCAGATTTGTAAAATGTGTGTAGATATTTTATGTTTCTTAAAAATGCATGCAATAATGAAATTTTATAATGAAATGCCCTATTACCAACGTTAAAACCTGTTTGATAAACTTGCATCTCCCCAGCTGATTGTGAATAATTATATGTAGAGAGGACGGCTAGAAATAAATTTCCCTCACATAGTACTGCTGTCATGTGTTTTGATGATGAAGCACAAATTTTGTCATCAAACTAAAAGCTAGTTTTCTATTAAATGTATTCGGTTTATTCATATAGCGTCAAATAAAAACATTCTAAGGTCGTTTCAGTCAAACATAATTTCTGGGAGATCCATACATCAAAAAGCAGCCCGTGTTTGGCTACAAAAAAAAAACAAAAAAAAAACGTTAATTGAAATTCAGCACATAAAAGTTTACTCACCCTGCCTATAAAATTCCTCACACACTCTCTCGCTCCACTGCCTGCTCAGCTCCCACTCCCGACATGGGTTACACACGTCAGCGCATTTCAGAGCAATCTATACCAAAGATGTGATAATAATACAAACTACATAAGTTCAACATGGAGCTTTACACATTCTAGTAATACACATGACCGTCATTTTGTCACTGTCAGCTTAAATCAGATTAAAATCAGTTACGATCACTAAAATTATTAGTGCTCGACAAATATCCAAATACGAGAGAACTTTATTGTTATTTTCTTTAAACACAGAACTTATCATGAACATTCTTAACTGTGTGACTTCTTGCAGTTTTGTGCTAGTACTTTTAGCGTTGCCCAAATTACCCAAAGGACTCATTTTACTTTGTTAGAGCCACTCTAGAAAAAAAAGGACGTTATTTTCCCTACCCTATCTCTTCACTAATTTAGAAAGTCGCCGAATGCTTGGACTAAAGTACATGTGTCCAAACATACCTGCAGTATGAAATGCCTGTGTGTGGCCAGCTGAAGGTCCATGTCCTGGTTGTCGAGACGTTCTCGCAGCGTCATCAGGAATTCGTTTTGCCTGTTGATGTCCGTAGCCAAGATGAGAGAGCCCAGCTGCTGCTCAATGTCCTGTCTGTGGAGTTAAAAAAGGCAAACCAATAAGTTTTTCTTCAACTACTGCAACTTTTTTGTTTTACAATCCATGTGAACTAAGAGAAGATAAGAATCGGATGCATGCTTGTGTGTGTGTGTGTTCTTACGACATGTCAGCAGGCAGGTGGCTCAGCAGGCCAGACTCTCGGAGCATCCCCACGGTGGATCTCCAGTGGTGGCTCTCCAGCACAGACGTGTTCTGCACAGGTCGAACGTTACTCTGGGAGAGCTCCGACAAACGCGCCACAGGTACAGTACAACCAGATCATGACACCCGTCGTCACCCGTCATGTGTTTACCTGGTAGAGGGAAGCCAAGTGGTGTCTGGTCTTAATGAGAAAAGGCTGGTTTACTCCGGGGTGATCCACGTCATGAGCCGCAGCCGCCATCAGACCCAGGAATACATCCAGAGGAGTCAGCTGCTCTGCCAGCTGCAACACACATATGTTTTAACAATATCAAGAGAGAGAAACGCTTGAAAACAATCTAACCGACATATCATTGATATTCTGTAAAATTTTACCACATATTTTGTAAAAAAAAAACTGTCTGTTGGTACCTTTGGTTATTATGACATTTTCTTAAGTTATGATAATGACCCAGGCAAACCTTTTAAACAAAAATGAAGTATACCATAACAAGATTGTTTTTTGGTTAACTGATTTTCTCACCATATGATAATCTGGTCGATAATCTGGGTCGATACGAATTATAATATTCTAATTTAAGATACATTTATACTTTCAACATATAAAAGCTACCATACCACCTACATTGCCTCTCTGCTACAGTCAAACATCTCACAACCCTGAACTGCCTCACTAATCACTCACATAACCAAACAAAAACATCAGTTTTATTTTTAAATAGAACCAGTTTTTGTTACATAGATGTGTTAAAAAAAAATCACTAAAATTGACTCATACTGATGTTGACGGCAACATATTGTGCACCCCCAATTGCTTTAATTTAGGACTTCATATTCACTTATTTAACTTATATTTGACCACAAGTAATTTTTCTAGTGGATATTTTTTATGCAAATGAGAGACAACACGCAATTGTTATGAGTTAAAAGCCAATTTTTCTTGTATTTCCTATTTTGAGGGCCGTGTAGGAAAAAAATTGGATTCATAGTCGGGTAATGTCTACACCTCTGAATTTGGTTTACTCCAAATCTATGTAAAAGAAAGACAACACTGACATTGTTACAGATTGGTAAAGATCCGGCTTCATTTTACATCATAGCAAGTACGAAGTTAATCCTGGATGCTAAGAAAAGGACAAAAAAAAAAGAAGTACTTTGATTCATGGAAATGCATAGTTGTTTTTTTCCCCCCAAATACAAGTTACCGTGCTGTATTGAATTTTATTTAGTGCTTTTAACAAAAGCAGATTAATCACAAAGTGCCTCTCGGAGCAACAAAAGCAATTACTGAATAAGAGAGAAGATGCAGAGATGCCTAATCTGGTCAGAGGGCTTCAGAAAAATCTCAGAGCTCTGGATGGATGTGTCACCGGGTTCAGGCGAGTGGGAGACGTCCCTTTGGGAGCACAGCTAATAGATTGTGTCATGGAGATGCTCAGGCATGGTGGAGCTTTAAAGTGTGGGCACGACAGGAAAAGGGTGAGTACACGTGTGCATGTGTGTGTATGTGCGTGTGTGTGTGTGTGTGTGTGTGTGTGCATTTACCTTGGTCTCCTTTATGTAGCAGTACATGGCTTGAGTCACATCGGCGGCGTGAACAGCATTATGATATGGATTGTGGGAATGGTAATCTTCTTGCACCATTCCTGCAACGAATTATTAAACACAGATTAAAAAAAACGAATCAACAAGGTATCCGTGCACGTTGGTTTAAGACGGCATTGACATGACTGTTAAATAAGATGCATCTTTAGAAAAATGGTTCAGTAATAATAATAAGACTTTGATTTCTTAATCTTTTAGAGTTGCACTGCTACAGGTAAAGGCAGAGATTAAAGATATATCGAATCCCCATCGGTACAAAACGGCGTCAACAGATGAAGGATCTAAAGGTTCTGGGGATAAAACTGTATCACGTGATTACGAGAGATGGGTGGAGAAATGACCAGGTGACCAAACCAGATTTTCATTTTTAGCTGCCCTCATAAGAAAACAGCTAGTCTACAGCCTAAACTGCTCGTCGTTCAACATATTAGCGACCAGGTCGTAATCAGAGCAACAGTGTTTGGTGTGGATGCTGTCACTGAGTGAAAAAGACTTGGAGTTAGTTATTTTCAGGATCAGTGAGGTGCTGAAAGGGGAAGTCAGAAAGAGCAAGACTTTCCACGGAAAACATTTAGGATGCTGAGAACATTGCAAAGTTGCTCCTCCTTATCTTTGTAAGCTTTGATCCACTGTGTCACTCCAACCTTTTGTACGTTTCATAGTTAATGATACCATTCTGGTTTTGCTCTAAAGTTAGATGATGAAGAAGGTTAAAGATGTTAAGTTTGTCATACTTGAGTTAACTTCAGGGTTTAAATCCTCAAATCCCTAAGAAAAAACTGCGTTAGTGTTTGCCCTGACTTCCTGTAAGGTTCCGTGTCTTGGAACAAAATTTGAATTTAAACAGTATCGTAACACTAAGAGTTACTGACTGCAGGCAAGATATTGAACGCTAACCAATTCAACTTAAAAAACTCTGAACCAAAATGCTATATTATTTAGGACTTTAAATTTATAATGGCAAATGATCTTTAACAGTAATTTTAGGACTCTTTTTAAACTTTATATGTATATATTTTGTGTGGTTTTTACTTTCAGTTTAGCAGATTATTATAGCTTCTGTTGAACATCTTGTCATACAAATTGTTATTTATGTAGTAATGTTTATAGTTTACTCTTTTTTTATTTATTTAGTGAATCACTTTAGTCAGCCTCCGTAAAGCACTGCCTATAGAGTATAACAGCTTTAAATCTGTCAACTAACAGACACGTCAATTGAAATGTATATGAGAAGGTCAAATTAAAAGCTTTAATGTTGCTGCTTTTGATGGAAGAATTTAAAACAATAGCAAAGATTTATTACTAGCTTACCAAGAAACCGGTGCAATTTAACCATGTCCAGCTGGAAGTGGTGAATCAGTCCACAAACATTGAAAAGATGGCACATCAGAGTCACCAGACTGTTACCTAAACAGATATATATGCATATGAAAATTGCATCTTACAATCCATCAGACTATACGGCATAATCATCCTAAAACACAGAAAGCAGATCAGACAGAGATGAAAGACATAATACGCTATAGATATAGTAGATGAGGGATATAAAAATCAAGATCTGGTTAAGAAAATCTCACCATTTGTAAGACGATCAAAGAGGAAAATGTCAAAGTTCCACGTGTCTACCTTCGAGAGCATGTGCTGCAAAGAAAGACATTTATAAGAGCTGATTTGTCGCTCGCTGTTTAAAAACTCATACATGCATCTTTGTTTCCCTGTGATTTTATTTTTTTTTGCCCTTACAGCTGCTTGTCCCAAGTAGTCATTATCCAACAAGTGCAGAGACCCGGGAGTGTGAGGCATTAAACCCCTCAGCAACCTGGAGGCATGGCAGTATCTCTGGAAGCTTAACAGACGCTTCAGCTTTCTCCTTGTGCCAGACTCGACCTCGCCTGGTCGGGAATTTGCTTAAATGGAAAAAGGAAATTTAAGAAAAATGTAGATTTGGTAGAATTAAAATAATAAATAAATAAAAAATAGATCATTTGGTTAATATTTTAAAGTTGTGTAACTTCAGATACTAAAAAACATACAGTGTTTTTGAAACAAATAGGGCTGATAGGAAAACAGATAGAAATCAGTCCCTCAAATGTTGGTTTCTCTTTCTCAAACAAAACATTAACGCCAACAAGAAGTAATTTTTTCCAAAATGCACACATAAACAGTGGACAGTTGACCCTTAGCCTCATGGAGGCCTACGCAGAACACTCGAGGCAATGAGGAATCTTACTTTTCAGGATCTGCAGATCGATCGGCGGGTAAGAGCCTCGTCTCTCGGTCAGCAGTACACCAGCGTCACCATCGGTCAGCCTGCCATCACCTATCAGAGCAGAGAAACAGACAGTCCAACAGTCCAAAAACATGACTGTTAGGCCAATTGGGCACTGTAAATTGTCCTTCGGTGTGAGTGTGTGTATGAGTGGTTGTTTGTAATTATTATGGTTTTTTAAAGCTAATTTAAAGTGAAACCCAAAAAACCTAACTAATTACGAACAACTGCCTAAATTGTTAAGGCACCGCAGTATTAATAAATCCTGTATTCATACTTTATTAAGTATTACTGAACGACTAATAACTAGCTCCTCTATGAGCTTAATCACAATGAGTAAATCATTAATAAAGGCATTATTGAGTATGAGCCACGCTTAATTATTGCTTATCTCATGATGAATTAGGTTATTATTCATGGTTAGTTAAAGCTAAATAAGGTGTAGTTACTGTACTATAAAGTGCTACCGAAAATTTGCACATGGATAGGACCCTAGATTTATATACATATGTTTAAATTGTGTTAGCAATGACTTTTTTACTTAATCGACAATATCAGAAAGTTTTAACGTGCTGTGGGATCTGTAGATATGGAACAGGAACAACAACAAAATAAATAATTGAGAATCCTGAATAATGAATAAATTATGGGTCGGTCAGTCAGGAGGTGGAGAGTAGTTTCTCCCTAAGGTTCCCAGTTCACATTGGCTCAGTGACTGCAGCTGAAAGCAGCTGGCAATGGCTTCGCCTTCACCGAGGCAACTGCCGGGATGTGCCAGAACCTGCCTTCAAAGTGCAGCCCTCAGAAAGCATCGAGCATGAAGGAAGGCATCACTTTTGTAAACTTCTGCTGGAAAAATGGTACCACTTCCTACTTTTGCATGCAGTCACATTGAACAAGTTCTCAGAAAAGGTCACGTTTTTTTGGTCAAGTCAAGTGCAGTACTTTGGGCAACAAAAGAAGCAATCTGGGAAAATATTTTTTTTGTTTGGTTGTTTGTTTAATCTGGAGCGTTGGAGGTGAAGATGAGAGCAAAATACATCTTCTGGTAAACACCTCAGAAACAGATCACACCTCAGTTTACAGACAATCACATTCATTCACACTGCCACCTCCAGCTTTCGTTGTCACCCCCCCACTCCCCCCATTCTTTAGTTCTGGTTCCTGTGTTTATGTCTTCCTCCTTCCATCTGATCCAATCCTTCCGTCTCGCCAGCCGTCTTCCTCCTCTGTCCCTTTCTCTTCCCTTAGCTTGGCCCTAACTAAGTCGCTGTTTTCATGCCGCACAGAAGTGGGTCGTTTACGATGAAAATGCAAGTCAATCAGAAAGTCAGCCCAGGGAGCGGAAATGCGCCCCGAACACCAGCCCTCGCGTTTGAGTGTGTAAGGATGCATGCAAATGAGGTTCATTCCCGCGATCCAGAAGCAAAAACATAAGCGTACACTTGGCACACATCACCCACACACGCTGACGAAGGGAGCTGATCAAAATATGTTGACTTGGCTTCACTGCGTGTGGGTGTTAGCGGCACAAACTGAGCCGTTCTCCTTAAAATGATAACACGCTGACTGGTGGGAAACTATTGGTGTAATAGCTATCGTGAAAACATATAGCCAAAATCTGATATTTAAACTACCTGTCCGTCTGATGTTAAAATCCCACTTGGCCTTTGTTTTCATGTGCTGCGCTGATAATATATGCTTAAAGTCAAACAGGGACGGAAACAGACAATTATTCAAAAGCAACTGGTGGAATGAATTTAAATGTGTTCGGTCATCACACTGTAATGCTACATTTGGAGGAACAAAAGGGAATCCTGAAAGCAGCGACCCAACTGTGGACTACAAGGTGTGGACGAACAAGGTGATCTACAAACATGACTCGGTTTTACCAGCGAAGTCCGTTGTAGTGGGTCCTAATAACGAACGAAAGAAGCTTTTGGAAGGATGTTTAAAGTATTTGATCAATGAATATTTTGGCTGATGTAGGTGCTTAAGCACGTAAAAAAATGAGTAGTGCTAAAACACAACTCATTAAAATAATAAAGCAACTTTGGATTTACATCCATAGAAAATTGCACCTATATGTGTAAAGTTAGATAAACAATTTGAAACATAAGACTTTGAAATAGGAGTTACTGAGAAAATGACGGCAGAGTCACAGAGTACTAATGAAGACCATGTGGTCCTGATGAACACATTAAGTTGTAGAATCAAGTCGTCAAGATTCATATTGTGAGGGAAAAATCAAACATAATTTACATTAAAAATATTAATTTGACTTTTGTTTTTTATCAGAATAGATACATTTTCCCAACTTCCAGGACTGTTACTTTCACAATATCTAGAAACAAAACGCTCACAAAATCAAGAGTGTCAACCCTTTAAAAAAGGGGAAAAAATATATGTATGAGGCTAATACAGTTCAAAGGGAACGTCTACGGATCTTTTTTCGTCTTCAATCTTATGAGTCACTGCAGGGAATTTCACACAGAATCAATCATAATTACTGTATTATTAAGTAAAAGGTTCAGTGACTAAGTGATTAAGTATTACCAGTAGTTTGATTAGGTGTCAAGTTTCACGTGTAAAGCTTTCCCCTTTAAACATTCTTGACTGAAGAAGCCACATCTGTGTAATGGGAACAACCGCAGCTCAGCAGACGATACCGCAGCCTTATTTATTGGAAACTCCGACTCCAACCACCCCAAATCCCTCATTTCACTGTCTCATCTGCTAGGCTGCCTGAGCGCCTGCGAGCCTCCACCTACGTTACTTGTAAACATACGGCCGGAGGCGCGGCTGTCAGAGTTAATCTGTCACACACGCGCCTTTGCACTTGTCAAAAACGGCATTTATGATCAAGAGCAGGGCAAGAGAGGGAAATCTTATTTTAAATTTATGCCTGAAACCAAACAAAAACTAGAGATTAAGTCATGAATTAAAAGAATAAGTTGTAAAAAATGTCTTATATTGGCATGAGAGAGAAAGTTAAAGATTTAAGAAAAATACAATCACATTTTTAATGGGTCTTAGACTAAGCTAATGTCCTCTCTGAGGCAGCATGAACTGCTGCCTGCTTAAACCTAACCAGACACACATTATATACATTCTTAAACATGTATCTCACAAGCTTAACTCTTTTTAGACAACGTATTATGGATCTTCTACCTTTCGGATGTGTATTGCTGCTCACAGCGACCTCTCTCTGTTCTTCTTCCACAAGACCGCTGCCTTGCCTCCTTCCCGGCTCGTGAGGGCTTCCGCTGCGCCCTCTCCAAGCTGCCCTGAGCTGCCGGATCAGAGCAGGAAGCTCTAGCGCCAGGAACAGGCCAGCGCAAGTAACGGGAGGAATCCACACCCGTGAGCCAGGAGGATCGTCGGGACAGACCCCGACCCTGAGACCAGAATCCTGCATCCTGGGATCTGGACCCCAGAGCTGCTCCAGTACTGGCATTGTAATACACAATTAAATAAATGGTGCTGAGACAAGAGGAAGTGAACTTGGACGATGGTGACAAGCAGACGTTGAAGAAGGAAGAGCATGCCAATAGATTCCGATGAAAGATCAAAAGGAGGTTTAACTAAGACAAAACCATCTCTGGATTTAGGAAAGAGTAACAAAGATTGTCTAGTGAGATTGGATGAGCAGCACCGAGGGCTGATTTGTAGACAGAAAAGCCGAATGGCTTACAGGATGAGAAGCAGAAAAAAGTCCAAAACCAAAAGAATAATGTCGGCCTCCTCCTCTATCCCGTAGAAAGGAACCGATAGTCTGCTCTCCACTTCTGCCAGATTCTCGCTCATCTCCACAATCCTGCTAGGTCTGTGTTGTTGAGTCTCAAATCCACTCCCTTTTCATCTCTGAGCTCACTTAAATGCTCTCACTTAACCAATATGCTGCTTCCCCAGCAGCATCCTGACAGCTGGACTGGTAAATGTGTGCTTTCATCACACATTTACCTTTTTTAACAATTTTTCCTTAAGCCCATGTAGTGTTCTCAAATAAGGCTCCTATGTTTACTGCAACTTTGTAGAATATAAGAAAACACATTTGAAAGAAAGGATTTAATTCAACTTTAAAAGCAAAACTGAGAACAAGTAAACCTAAAAATGTGGAGCCAATCAAAAAGAACTGATGTGGTTTTATGCCTGATGTGATGTCATCAGAGGCGTGTTGGGGTATATTTAATCTTTGTTAGTTACAAATTAACTAATGAAAACAACTGTTAACTAATCAACTCAAGAACAAAAATTAAAAAGGTAAGCGAAGTGACTAAAGATGGATTCTTAGAAATTTATCATAGACCTCCAGTTAATGTGTAAAATAAAGATTATATATCCACCAGAAGCAGCATTTGCATTTTGAATGTAGTTATTTCATGAAACCATGATGCAAATATATTAGATCTCAAGGATTTAGGATTTAGAATCTTGAGCAAGATCACATCCAAACGAATAATTTATTTGGCAGAAAACAAAACTCAGTATTATTTGGGGGGTCCAGAGCTAGGCAAAACCTACAGATTTGCTTTTTCAAGGCAGGCTGAGAGCGGAGGTGTTATATCTATTCTTAAGCTAAACATGACTGCGGGGTTGTGTAAGAAAGAAAAAAAATTAATAAAAAGTAGCTTAGAGTATGTAACATTAAGGATTTTTGCATAAGTTATGCGAACTGCAAGGAAAGCAAGCAGATATACAAGGTCAGTGGAAGTCTCGTTTAATAAACTCTGTCAGGGAGAGGACTCCTGGCTCCAAAGCCGTTCTTGCAAATCCTCCCTTTGAAAACTAAATATGGCGCTAATGGTAATGGCTAAAAACAGAGGCACACATACAAAGCTGATGCATTTGTTTTTGACCCGTTTTTAAACCCGAACTGGTCACTTTTGGACAAGTTAGGTGCCAAAACAAACGCATAGGTGTAGCAGTGTTTGTGTCTATTTTGTTTGCTAAAACTGGGGAACATTTACATGTTTTATCTTGCAGCATGTTTAGGTGTCTCAACCCTTAACCGACCAAACCTAAAAACTCATGTCTGTTTATGCCGATTACATATTGAGCAGTTTTGCTAAATGAATTTAGCCTAAACTGAGACTCTGTCTTTAAATGCCAAACTGTCTTCATTGCTGTCTTTATTCTAGAGCAGGGTGGACAGTTCTGAGCATCCTGGGGCTGGTGTCCTGCATGTTGTAGATGTTGCTTGCCTGAAGCCTCATAGTTTAACACATCCCGCGCGCAGGCTCCTGCAGAACTTGGTGACATGCCAAAGAGATAATTCAACTTTCTGATTCTGGTGTGGAGAAGAAGAAAAAAAGCCAAAAATCTATTTTCTTGCTCTAATTCGCATCGCTCTATAAACGTATATCAGGCTTTCTGGAAATAATCAGTAACACAACATTAAATCTAAACTGATGTGGTCCAGAGTTTCCAGCACAGGTAATACCAACTGCACGTCAAATTAATACTGCTAATCATAAAGCCACTTTTTTTTATAATACGTGATCTTGATATGATTTATATTATGTAGGATAAGTCTAAGGTAACAACATTTATACAGCGAAGTCTCAAAACTTCTTACCAAATTGAAGATAAACTCAAACTGCAGATTTGATTATTACATTGTCTATATACAACGAAGTAGTGCACTTGTGAGCATTTCACAAATCCACCTTTTAGACTCTCTCCTGTACCAGTGTTCCTTCATCCCCTCATAATCCTGTTTGTTTATTTGATTCTGATTGCTTCTTTAACAAACCTCAGAGTTCTTCACAAACCCCCTGAATGTGTGCTGAGAAGAATTACCTGTTATGTTCAGAAGACAAGGTGGTTGCACTAGATCTTATTTAGGAGTATCAGGGTGAAGGGGGGCTCAATACAAATGTACAGCCTGGCCCTGTCTGCCTTTCCCTTCACGGTGACGGATTGTTTTGTGTCGGCCTAACACATAAGATTCAAATAAATCACATAATTTTATGGTTGGAGCGTTGAAAAAAGCTGGAATGGCCTTTAAAGTCTACCCTCTCTCACTTAAAAATACAAAAACCTGCTTAATATTTCAAGCACTAAATCCACAAGATCTGAGCGTCTGGTTTGGATTTAAGGCTAAAGCATATTCGACTGGCCTGGCACATTGAAAGATATTACATACATAGACATTATATGGTAAGAATAAATAGTGTTTGCAAGGGTTTGTCTGTGTTTGAACCTGTACCTTAGCCTGGGTGAGAGGTTGGTGACTCAACACCGACATCTCTCACTCTTGGCACGAAGCCGCTCGGGAGCAGTAAATGTTCTTACCCAGCATGCGAACCTGTGTGACATTCTGCTCCAACCACTCAAATGAGATCCCTCCACACCTCTGTGGCAAAGAGAGAGAGAGAGAGAGAGAGAGAGAGAGATAGGGGAGGACAGAAGCAAAGAAGAGAGCCCTCCGTTAGTGCTACTCCTGCTAAAAATACACACTGCTCTCGGAGAGCAACAATGATCCTTAGGAACAAACACACTGCTTTGCCACGCTCATGTGATGCCTCGAAAGCAAGGACAACTTATCCCACGGGCTGTTTTATTTATCCTTTTAATCTGCCATTTATTTGCGCCCAGGAGTGAGTTTGTGAAACTTTTCTCACCAACTTTTACTTATGACATTTTCTGAATTAGATCAAAATGTATAGTTTAGATAGTGATTCAATTCTCTGTTTAAACAAATACCATGCTCCATTACAAGCCTAATCATATTCATTAAAACCCGAAACGATCACAGGGAGTATTAAATGACAGAGGAGCTGCAGTTATTGACCCTGTCATCTGTTCTTCCTGTATGAACATGTCTATGTATGACACTCGGGGAAAGAGTGGCTCGAGCAGCACAGCGCCACTTGCTGCCAACGATCTGCACATCAATCACGTGCTTCCACGTGGCTCGGCCGCTTTTTTTAAGACGTTCACTACCAGAGGTGCGTTTGCGTCGACATCAGATCACAAGATCATGTTTTGGGCCAAAGTAGTTCGTCCTGTAAGTGGTGAGTTGCATGTTCGAGCCCCTGCTTTGTCTGTCTCATTTGTTGTGTCCTTGGACAAGACACTCCACCCTCCTTGACTGGTGGTGGTCAGAGTGGCTCGGTGGCGCCAGGTGTTTGGAAGCCACGCTTCTGTCAGACTTCCCCCTGAGCAGCTTTGGCTACCTTACAGTAGCTTACCATCACCAGTGTGTGAATGGGTGAATGAATGTAGTGTAAAGCGCCTTAGGGGGTCGTGACACTGGAGAAAGCGCTATACAAGTACAGGCCACTTACCATTTAGTTTTTTTAATTCCTTTTCATTTACCGAGCCTAACGTCATATTCAATTTCCTAAACATATATTTCAGAATATACAAAAAAAAGAATCAACTTTCTTAACCGAAGAGATTAAGGTATAAGAATATATGAAAGGGGTTTTGTACAAGAATTCCCCCACATTTGGAAACCTGCAACAGTTCAGGCAATTTTTTTGTAAAGTCAATAAAACTTTGACAGCTGTAACCAGATATTTACACATAATAAATAAAAAGAAAGACTGTCTGAAGTTGAATCCCACCAAATATCAGAGAAAACAAACAAGAGAGAAATTTTATGTCAGAGATTTATTCATGTTTTCAACATGACACTGAAGACTACATGGACACAGGAAGGTAAAAAATAAACAAATATACGTTTTAATACTGAATTAAAGACCTAATTGTGATGTCATGGCTTTGGAAACGTCTGATAGGTAAGTGACATATTTGAAATGTGGATGTATTTTTTAGGCCAGACCCCAAACACACAATCTTTTTATTTTTATTTTAGAGGATTGTAAAGTCAAAAAAAAATCCAGAGAATTGTATAGCTGCAAAAGTCTGGTTCTGTGGGCAAATCTGAAAAGGCGTGGGTGAGGGAAGTGGTCTAAAGAATGGACTCAGTACAGCAGTTCTGTCGGGAGGAACGGACCAGAACTCGAGGAAACTATTGTTAGAAGTGTTTGGAAGGAAACCCTGAACTGTCAGACCTGGGAAGAAGAACAATAATCCAAAAATCAGCCAAGAGGTCCATGGTGACCATGGAAGAACAGCCGAACCACTGCTAGGATGACATAATCTGCAGGAACTGATAGTTATTTTTAATAAATTGATTGATCAGTCGATTTTCTCTCCGTATAATCGATGAGTCGACCAAAATAAAAAAGCACTTCTTATTCCCATCTTTTTATGCCAGAAGATTTCGATTTTCTAAACACAATCAGACAAATAAGCTAGAAGCTTTAGGTGTGTTGTTCTTCCAGCAAAAGGCATGTTTTAGATTCTGTATTCTTCAGTTACTGTTTATTCGGTTACTAAATTAGTTTTTCAATAGCTAGATTTATCACAATTAATCTGATCATTTGTTTCAGCCCTAATCTCTTTAATGAAATAGAAGGATATCTAAATTACATAAGAGTGTCAAAGAAACGGGATCGTTAGTAGTAACTTATAAAAAAGATCCTATCTTCAGTTTGCCACAAGCTCATGTGGAAGAATGAGCCCTGGTTAAACTAGAACTTTTACGTGTTTTTATTGTGAAATGTTTCTACATGTAATCCCACAAGTTTATTTCATATACTAGCAATACGCTGTTCGGCCATCAAATAAAGTTGTAATGACACACGCCCTGGTTTGTGCTTGTAATATAGCAATCGGCCATGTACAATAACAACTACTAATGGCTGCCAAAGTTAAGATTTTTTGTGAAAAGGGAGTAAAGGTGAGAGTGGACTGAGCTGTGGTATTCTAGCCACATGAGGGCAGACATGCACATACTGGAATTTTGACTGTAGGCTGATAAAAAAAAACAAAAAAAAACTCACTGGCCAAATCAGATCAACACTCAACAAATCATCTGGTCTCTGCTAGTGTCGAGTCTCAGCCCTGTAGAGGAAGACATGCACCTCGAGCAGGAGGATTTAAATTTGAGCCAGCACACAGTGTTTACTGGCAGGCAGGAAACGGGCGGATGGAGGAAACTCGGAGGCGGCGACTGATCACTCATCCTCCCCACGTGGTTGTGGCTTGTTTACAGGACAACAGCCTGGGGGGGGGGGGGGTTGTTCCCCTCTCTAGTTTTGATGCATTATTATTCATCTCCAACAACCACTACAACCCTCTCTCCTTTTTATTTTGACTCTTAAACTCCAAGAGTGCATGTAAATTCTCTTGTAAATAACAAACCTCCAAAGAAGCTTTAACATTGAGTCTGAATTCTCCTGTTTACAAAATTGGTTATTTTTTAACTTTTTGATGAATTTTAAGAGAACAAATTATTTTTTGTAACATAAATTTCAACCATTTATTGTTTTTACACTATAAACTAAATATTCAGGCCTAATAACCTCTGTTACTTCTGTGCACCGATGTTCAGCTGGCTAAAACAAGCCACAACACCACAAGTAAAACTAAGGTAAATTTGACTGATTAGAAATATTTTTAGTTGTAGTTTTTAAAACTGCTGTTTGCAAGCCTGTTCAATAATAGAGTTCTTTCTGATTATATAGTGGAACCATAGTTTTGCTCAATAAAATAGCACCATGGGAAATACACAATGGGAAATGCACAAATGATGAACAGTTATGTAGTTGAATAGTTGTAATGAAAAAATATTAAAAATTAGGCAAAGGTATTTAAAAGGATATTTTTGATAAAGAGACATTTCATATCAGACGGCTATTGGCATATTCAGGGTGCATTACAAAAACATCTTTCACAAATATGGCTTTTTATTTAATTTAGATAAAGGTAAGAAAATTGGCAAGCAATATTAAACAATGACTACATGATCAAAACTATATATTTCCAAGGAGGAAAAAAAGGTTTTCTTTAAAGATAGCATATCCATCCTAAACATACAGAATTACACACACACACACACACACACACACACACACACACACACACACACACACACAGATAGGTATATACAATCATATTTCCTTTTATATAAACACATCACTTAAACCAGTCTCCTTCTTACAGTCTGTGTCCTCTGTTTGCATGTTTTCTGCAGTCTACCTGCAGTCCATGCTGCAGGTAGACTGCTGTAAATCTGGCAATACACTCACGTGACTCAATGCAATAATAATAAACAAAGCCTGCTGTGGTCTGTTAGAGAATGAAGCACATATTGTTAAATATTAATATGACATATATAACCTGTATATATATATATATATATATATATATATATATATATATATATATATATATATATATATATATATATACAAAAGGTCATTATAGATCTGAAGCATGCTCTTAGAATAGCAGACAAGCTCATAAATATGATCATATGATACCATGTATGTAATAAAGGCTAGAATATAACTTCATGACATCCCCGTCACACATTTAGGTCTCCTCTCATCGTCGAGACTTTACACAGGTTATTAAGTGGTACGTGGTTGGCCACGACAACGCGACCCTGTCACCTGGTTCCAGGCACGACTGTGGAGCGTACGTACCTCGACCGTTAAACAGGACATTTAACCATCTCGGCTGGCCGCGCAGAACCAGAGGAGGCGACGGAACCTGGCGGCGTGTTTTCAAGTCAGCAGAGACGCAGCAGACAGCAGCAGAGTTCCCGCATTCGGGCTGACACCTGTTTATAAAGCCCGCTTGCTTCGGGGCTCCTCTGGGTGACCTTGTTCACCACCTCCCCCCTGCGTGGGAGAGCAACAGGAGGCGTTTTAGAGGAAGAAAAGCAAAAAAGAAATGAAAAGAAAACCTCGCGGGGTTTTCTCCCGCAGCGCCCGTGTGCGCTACGTGCGTGTTTGATCATACGCCGAACCGCAGCGAGCGCAGAAGTGAGGGGCTGGTTGTAAACGCGGGGGCGGGGTTTATGCTGAAGCGGACCAATCAGGGTCCAATGCCACGGCTTTTCCTCAGCGTTGGTTGGTTTGGGAAATGTGGGTAAACATGTTTTGTGCTAGAAAGAATTACCCAAGCTTTGTTCATTTGTGCACAATAAAATCAAATTACAGTAATAAAAAACATTTTTTTTAGAATAATTGAAAAAATACTGCCATCCATTCATTTCCAATCCTGGTCTGCTGGTGCCTATTTCCAACAACACAGAGTCAGACAGGACAAAAAAGAGGCACACACAAGGACAATTTAAGGAATCCAAATGAACTAACTATCGGAGGATGCTGGATTACCCGGAAAGATCCCACTTGTGCACAGGGAAAATATGCAAACTCCTTGAAGTAAGACCCCAATGTGGAATTGAACCCTTCAGAGTCTTCTTGCTGCAAGGCTAAATAGTAAATGGACTTTGCTTTGTGCTTTACTATAGTGCTTTTCTAACCAAACCGACCACTCAAAGCACTCTACACTACTGATTCACCACTCATACATGCATTGGTAGGCAACTTGGGAGCAAATTAAGTGCCTTGCCCAGGGGCAAATTGCCATGTAACAGGGACAAGGCCACTACTCTGTCCACTGTGCTACAGTCACTATGCTGTTACCAACTGCAGCCCATTACACAAAATACAATGAACCAAGTAAACTAAATTGAATAGAAAGTAGGAAAAATATCTGATAAAATAAAATTTTACGTTTGCGGGATAGGTGCGGTGAGGATTTTAGGAAATTGGGAAACACAGAAATTTAAATTTGCCGTATTTAGTTCAGGTCCAAGAAGAGCTAAAATACACGATTCAAAGCTGACATTGATTAATCTTCAGATTCAAGATTGGTTAGGCACTTGTAGACCAGTGGCTAACAAGTATCTTTAAAGATAAGTGTGAAGCATCTATTTAGTGCTGTTTTGCAGGACTCTGGCAGCAGCACGATTATTTTAATGCACACTTTTAGGACTGGATCCATAATATCCGCTCATGCTACCTTGTTTTTGCGTACTTTCTGATATAAAACAAAATAGTTTTTGGAATAATTTCTTTGAACAGCCACACGAAATTGCAGGTATAAGTAAATTAGGTCAGATGTAATAAAGTGTAATAACATAGGGAATACATTAGAAGCTTATATTTAAAAAAATGCAAAAAGAACAAAAAAAACGCGAGTTTGTTCATTCATTTGGCTTCCATGGTGATCTTCTTGTGGACAAATAACTCATGCTCAGATTTGACTGCGGCTTGTTTGGAGGCCAGGTCAGCGAGTCAGGCTGTGCGCTTCAAGGATATAAAGTACAAAAATAGAAGTCAGATATACTTCTTTAAGGTTTTTAGCAGTCTCAACAATAACTCTTTATCAGTTCTCACCAAAGGCCCACACTATTAATAAAGCTTTCATTGTGCAGACATCTATTCGGTGAGGGGGGCAAAAAATATCACATGAATATCCCTGACGAAACCATATCCATATCCAGAGGCAAGATTATAACCATCTTTAAACGGTTTGGTCTTTATTTAAGGTGTAACTTACGAAAGTGTTTATATATGGCTGGCGATTCTCGGGGGTCATGGCTGCATATTTATGGATTATGAGGTGAAACGAAAGTTAATGTTAAAAATATCTGATCTATTTTTGCGCCTAGTTTAGGGGTCTTCTAACTTTACAATGCAAAAAAATAAACAAAAAAAATCCCCCCCCCCCCTAGATGTCCCTTTAAAAAAAAAAAACCAACAACATTGCAATTCACTTTATCTGTGTTTTCAGCTTCCAACATAAAGAAAAGACAAGAGGATCGCTAAACCTTCTTCTACTGCACTTTGGAACATTTACTGCTAACACCTGAATATGTTATTATATCCACATATAATCATAATTTTTAGCCTCTTACTGTTCAAATATTTGTGTATTGTTTCGAGAGAATGGATTTTCTGTTTTCTGTGATTTACTTTACTTTTCTTTATTTATGTACTTCTTTTTCTATTTTTTTCATACAATCTGTTGCATAAGTAACTGAAAAAAAAGAAGAAAAAAAAAAACTACAAAGAAAACAAAACCTCCCTGCTAGATTTAAGAGCACTGCTCTGCTGGAGGAGGTCACTTTTGTCAGACACTTTTACAGCTTAGATTGGCAGTCACTGGACAGCAACAGTGTTTGTAAGACATTTCACAATACAGTAAGAATGTCCAGAGTCTGGTGTGAACTGAGGAAAAGGTATTTTTCAATAGGTGTTTTCCTTTCCCGAAAATAAGTTGCAGAATCTCTCACCTCAACCACAGGTTGGTCTCTCTAAACACTTTGAAATATTTGAAGTGTTGTGAAGTTATGTCACAATTTTGGTCTTAAAATATTGTTACTTCAGTAATAGGTGGAACCATTAATAGTTAAATTACAATTTAATGTCCCTGATAATGTGGACAAATGAAATGAGGGTAGAGTTGATTTTAGTGCTGACACCTAGTGGGAATAAGAGGTATGGTTTTACCAAAATAAGAGTTGAGTTTTCTTCTTTTACTTGCTATCCAGACATAAAATGGGTTCACTTCTCTAATTGTTGCACTTTGTGATTCCTCTGCTCACTTTTTTTTATCTGTTAAAAACTCTTAGAATAAAAATCTAAAATATTTCAGTTCTTAACAATCCTGAGATGTTTCATAAATGTTAATGCAGGATAGTAGCATAATAGGATGCATTAAAGCAAGAGCCTTTTCTGCATGAACTAAACAAAATTTTCTCCAGTGCTGAGTTTGCTGGAAAGGTTGATACAAGAAAACAACTAAGCATAAATAGTGATTCTTTTATATTACAGTTTTGCAGGGAAAGCCCTTTTTTTTCCTTTTATTGAAAACAGTGAATCAGATATTTGCTCTGCAACAACCGTGCAATTGTTTGCGGAAATGTACAAGTTTCAGATCTAAACGGGCAAAACAAACAAAGGCAATAGAAAACTTTGACATAAAACAGTGCAAATGCATTTTAATAAACACAACTGACTTTAAAGATTGCATAGAATAGAGCTCTGAATATTATTTCCCATGATACTCCTCAAAGGTTTCTGTAACTATTAAGGAAAGTCGCTACAAGCTGAAGTCCTTTCTTGCTTCACTTTTCGGTTCTGTTTTATTAGAAACAAAAGGACTTCCATGTACAAAAATATAAACAGTACCTGAACCCTCAGTTTTGAAGAGGTACTCAATCTGAACACATAACACAGACAAAAACATTTCAAGACAAATACTGTTATCAGAACCCTCTCCCAAAAACAGAACCAAAAACAACATCATAAGAAGTAGTTGCTGCAGAGATTAGTGACTTGTCCATCCTCAGTAAACCTCACATGTAATGTGAAGACATGAGTTTAACCGGTTAATAAATGGCGTCGACCCTGACTGCGTCTGGCGCGATGGGGAACCTGAAACAGAAAAATAGGGTCATTGTTTCTGCGCACTGACAGCGGAAAAACTTTGGGTCTGTAACTGTGGAAACACACCGGAGGCGTATCTGGACTGCCAAACGGTGAGACCTCCAGTGAGTTCTCTTTGTCTGAGGAGTCGTTGTGACGTTGCTGAGCAAACTTGTTCTTCAACGCCCGAGCGATCAGAGCCGCAGGGTCGTTCAGCAAAGCGGTGTCACATTTACCGCTTCTCCTCCTCCTGACTGGCGTTCCTCCTGGTGATCTATAGAGGACAAGGATTTATTAACATTTTCCTGTAACCATTAAACAAGATGAGTAGCGTACAAAACCACACTAGTCTGCAACGTTCACTCACGAAAAAAACTCCCTAGAAAACAACATTACCAAACGCCGAAAACAAGACCGAACTCTCACCTCTCCACTGAGCGCAGTTTAACTTGATTTAAATCCCTCAGGACGTCCAACATGGAGGGAATCAGCTTGTTTTCCGTATTTTTTTGCCTCACCAACTGCTGGTTGTGTTGCTGACCCATATCAGCGTTGTTCTCCCTGCGCTCTCTGATTAGATCTATCACAGACAGTTTCTCGTTGGAGGACATGTCGCAAGGAGGTGGTGGAGGAGGAGGAGGAGGAGGTGGAGGAGCAGGAGCAGCATGACGAGGAGTGGAGGTGAGACCAGGCGATGTCAGCGGTGAACATGGAACATTGTGGGTCTCTGTGAGAGCTGAAAAATTATCGAAAGCTTCATTTGAGATTAATTTCTTTCCTTTAACGTCTTTGGTTTACCGTAAAAGCTCAAATGTACCTGAGGATGGAGCTGCAGTGACGATCATGGCGATCTGAGCCCGTAACTTGAGCAGATCACTCTCCAGCTGGCTGATCTTCAGCAGGGCTTGAGGGTCAGTCCTCTGTTGCACAGAGCCTCCTCCTCCTCTCTGAGCTCGATTCTGAGTTAGTCTGGGGTAGCTTATAAGCGCTTGAGACATTAGGCTGTCTTTCTTTGGTGGTAAATGGTTCCTTAAAATAACACACATCAAAAATACAATTACATTTCATTTTATTGTATTAGACACTTAACATGTGGTAAAATGTGGCCACTTTTACTACAGTTTAAAAGATTTTGATTAGAATTTATGAATACTGAACTTTAAACACAGAAAACTTGTCAGTCTCTCCTCTTTGAAACATTTCAGTTGATTTTGCAAGATTATAATGGATAACTGCAAGTTAATTTGAAACTCTTGTATAAATTATACACATTTAATATGGATAATTTCCCTGAACAAATAAAAGAAGCGTAAAACCTAGATTTTAACCTAGCTAGACTATTTCAAAACTTCTTTTTTTCCACTTTTTTCTCAAGCTGATTAATGTATATTTCTGCTAAAGACCTGGAGGGTTTGAGGGGAATCCCTCTTTATATTTTTCAGAATAACTGCCAATTACTGTTATTTTAAATGCTTTAGTACTTGAAAAAAACCTTAAAAAGCTAAAACATAAAAAATGGCCCCACAGCGTAATACATTTTTTTGTACCTTTGTCCTGAAAGATACCTTTTGAACACGTCAAAATTCTTTAATTTTTAAGGTGTTCTCCTTAAACACTATATATATATATATATATATATATATATATATATATATATATATATATATATATATATATATATATAATATATATATATATATATACTTGATTTCTGTTAATCTTTAAAAACATTTTTTTAACTTAATTGTAAGCTAACTTACAGAATAAATTCTGACAAAGGATCGGGAAAGAAACACTCATTTTAAGATCATACGAGGTAAATAACTTACAAGAAGGTTGTTTGCTTTCTATGGCATTTTACAACATATAGTTTTTTGATAGCTAAAAATCAGAAACTATGGCATGTTCATTCAAATCCAATGGCAATAAAAAGTTTAAGATTGCCATATCAATACATTTCATATGTTTATATAAAAAAAAGGCATTTTGATAATTTCTCTTTTATTATAAATAATTAACAGGTCATATAGCAGTTAATAAATAATTTCCTAGTTGCACATCTAAATAACTTAAGTCATGAAGCTGAACCAGGTGTATCAGTTCATAGTTGTTCAGGTTTTTAAGACGTACAACACTTCTCTTAGTTTATGTTTGTACAGGCTATATCTTAGTAGGTTTATAGTTGATATTTGCACTTTATTACTTTAAAAAAATTGAGAAATTAATTGGCGGGGATTCCCTAAAACAATCCTTCTGATTCTTTGTGTCTTTTTCTGTGCACCTGGTTCTGGCAAAGCTCTCCCCCTCATCGTCAAACACCCACATGACATCTGCAAAAGTTGGAATGGGTGGTGAGTCAGCTTCCACTTCAACATATCCATGAGACCCATACGTGAACAGAGGGATCTGAGGACAAAACAATTATTGTATTTTTTGTCCTCATTCCACTTTAAATATTTTACATTTGTTTTCTTTCCAGTATATATCAGAAAGTGGCAGAAATCCAAATGTATTGACTTAATATGGTTTATTAAAACACTTCACATAAAGTATTCCTTATTATTTAAAACTGATTGAACACATATTGAAATAATTTAACATACATCAGCACTCAAGTGCGTGTGTGTGTAAGTTAATTAGTGAATCAGTTTACCTGAAAATGAAAACGTGGAGTGGGTTTAAGTGGAATATTCGTCCCGATCATTCGCACGATGCTGCGATACTGACCGCACAGCTGAGTCTCCCACACAGGAACGAGCTGCAATCACGATGAAACACATACATAAACCACAAACTTAACGGAAGTTAAACACGATGAGGAAAGACATGCTGAATATCATCCAACAATGCAGGCTGAAAGACACGTCACTCAGCTGCAATAGAGCTGCAGTTTCAGCAGGCTTACCATTTCTGGAGGTACGCCGAAATACTCCAGGACCATGCGCAGCACGTCCCGAATGTCCTCCACTAAAGACATGGCAAGGACTTTTCCCTGAAGCAGCTGATGACTGCAAAGCTCCCGTTCCTGCTGACGGACGTATAGTTTAGGGCCAACACGAAGTAGAAATCAAATACTTTAAACCTGAAACAACCAAATAGGCAGACGCCCAATGAAGATTTGATTAGGTGACTTGAAGAAAGAATCAGTAGAGTAGAGTAGTTCACATCCTAACAAAATGAACCAAAATACATAATAAAGTACTAAGAATTAAAAAAATCTGTAGATAAATTGTCGATGTAAAAGGTTTAAAACTTGTATATTGTACTTTTAAAATGCTATGTATATGGGGGATGCATAATTAAAAAAACAAAACAAGGTTAACCATCATGGCTTTTAAAGCAGGCATACAACAGGGCTTCTTTTAGGTCTGAACTGCTTCAATTTTGGCTGGTACTAATTTGTTTAATGTATTTAATGGGTTTAGTGTATGTATAAAGGACCAATGCAAACAAAAAGACAATTTTTCTTTTTTCTTTGGCACGTAAGATCGGATTTAGATCAAATCATCACTTCTAAAAATGTTATCTGTGCTTTCCCAAGATTATTATTAAGTCATTAAAGAAAAAGGTAATAGTAAAATATACAAAAAAACAAGAATAATGTGGAGAATGCCTGTATAAATTCACAAAGGAAAGTAGGTGTAAATGTTTTTATGCAGGTGTGTGTCTTATCAAAAGATGGGACTAAAATGAAAAAATACAGCTGCTTTTAAGACATAAACAAGGACTGTCCTGGATGGCCATTGCAGTTCCGCTGCAGAGGTCATCAAAACGAACTACCGGAGAAACTGCAGCGAGAAAGAGGTTTTAAAGGAATAAAACTAATTCACGTACCTTCCAGTTTTCCTCTGGTTCAAGAAGAAACATCTTAGTAACCAGCCATCTCCTCGTTCTTTCACTAAAATTGAAATTAAAACCGGTAAAAAAAGGCTGCTTGTTTCCTTCAGGCATCTAAGCGGAACATCCTTAAAGTCAAATAATGCTGCAGTAACTAACCTTCCGCTGATTGGCTGTACATCCAGAAGTGGCACCAACAACCAATAGGAAGGGGCGACTTACGAAGGCTTGTGACCGCTTGGCAACCAATAGCGCTTCGCGAGAGGAAAGCCATAAAATTTGTATTTTTCTACACGAGCAGCATCCTCTCTTTGGTGAGAAAACACTTTTGGATGTATTTAATGACGGCTATTCGAAGTTTGGGTTGTTTGTCGTATGTTATCAGAGTGACTCCAGGGGTTAAATTGTGAATATTTCCACCCAATGAATATAAATGTTGTAGTTAAACTTGGTTAGCTTGTTAGCTTGTCATAACACATTCGTTAGCTTGTGTTAATGAAACACAAAAGCTGGTAAGTTCAACGTGTATTTTAACGTTTTTAACGAACTTTGTTTAAAAGACCTGCGAAACTATACTTCATGATCCTATTTACCTTTTGACTATTCTAAAAATGTCTGGCGCAGCTAACTTTGACGTGACTTGGGTTTGTACCAGTTTCAGCTCCGGTAAGTTTCAGCCATGATGGATGCTCTGTCTGTGGTGTGTCAGCTGCGGGATCTGGCCTCAGAACCGCAGAACCGAGCTGTGATCGTGCAGGACCAGGGCTGTCTTCCCGGACTGGTTCTCTTCCTGGACCACCAGAATCCAGAAGTGTTGTTTGCAACCCTGCAGGTACATTTCTGTTGAAAAACTAAGTTTATTTCAACTTCGTGTGTGACTGAGGCACAGAATGGACAATCTGATTATATGAATGGACTCAGAATGTTGAATCCCAAAAGAATGAGGTGCTTTAGGATTCAGCCCTCCTAAGTAAATAAAATATGAAACCACATATAAAACTACTTTTTTGGGATGTACGGGTGCTACATGTTGACATTCTAATTTGCAAAACAGCCCAAGCTAGTTTTGCAAGCTTGGGGTAAAAGCAAACAGACAAAAAAAAAAAAAAAAGCTTAACTTTGTTTTATTCAACTAAAGCACCATTATCCACCCATTTGCGGTTCCAATTGGATTGTGACACTCTTACGATATGGCTTTATGTATATGTTTTTTCAACAAACCTTTCATAAAAATAACTGTTGTTTTGAGAGAATTTTTTTTATTATTTATTAATTAACGAGGGAAACTTGGAAGCCAATGGTTGCCAATGGTGAATTTTGCTATACCTGTAAGTGGAGGAGAGGGGGGGGGGTCACTGGAAATGCAAACATTTCAGATTCCTATTGCTGAATATTTTTGAAAACCATAAAACATTTTTCTTCCACTTAATCATGCATTACATTATCGTTGTTGATATTGGTGTTTCCGAACCAGGGATGTGCAAAACAGTGACATTTTACAAACAGGGTGACACAACATTGCGCATGCACTTGTATGTTGCATATACAGTCAATGAGAAGTATGTGGTATGTTTTCAACATTAGCTGAATATGTGTGTTAAATTGTTGTGCTGACGTTGGATGTGTCCGGCAACTTTATGACCAACGTCTATAGTGGTTGTGCCGGCCATACAGAGATCATAGGTGACAGAAGGAAGCTTAACGTTTTAGGATTAAAGTCCATTTTCATCAAACAGCTTTCCACAAGTCTCTTTGTTTCATTTGGCTAGACATCACCACTCACTTTGCACCGTGTCCAGTAGTTTTGTTAGAGCTATCTGTAAATGTACAAGAATACCATGTTATTTTATTTTTTTATCTGTGATTAATGTGTCAGTTTTTAAAGAAAGACTATTTGAGTTCTTTTAGTACAAAAAAAACTACAAAAAAAAAATCTTTATCCAAATAAAGGTTAAACAACCCAGTCTTTGTTCTAATTATTATAAACTTATTAAAATTATTGTTCTTTTTTTGTGCTCAGACTCTTCGTTATCTGGTTGAACTGCCTCTTAATGTTCCCATTATGAAGAATGAGCTGGGTATGATGGTGAGCTTGGAAAATCTTATCAGAAGGTAAGATTTGATAATTGTTGCAAATACAAAAGTATTTTTATCAATGCGACACATTTATGTTTGCAAACGTGGTATTATCTGCTATAAATATTCATGTATAAACATTTGATTCCCACCCCATCCACACACACAGAGAGGGTCTGTCTCTTGATATCACAGCTCTGGCTAAAGAGGTTTATGGCATTCTGAGAGAGCCAACTAATCCAGCGCCACGAACACCAGAGAGGGAAAAAAGAAGGAAAGCACAGTTCTTTATCAATTCAACCAACAAAAAGGCCAAGTCTATCACACTACACATTCAGGGGTTGGACAATGTTGTAAGTTTACCAAATTGTTTACAGTCTCAAACAATGCCCAGAAGCAACTTTTAGCAGGCTTACAAATGCATTGTCTGCTTTCAAGCATCAAAGGAGCTTATGTGAGGAGGCTCTCCTGACAGTCAAAGGGGTGATCAGCTTCACGTTTCAAATGCCCTCTAAGAGATGTACAGTCCGTATCCGTTCAGACCTTCCCACTGAGGTGAATAGTTTCAATATAATTTTACTAGTTTTCGTGTCTAAATAAAAGCGGTCCATTCCATCTGACTTCTATGTTCTCTTTCAGAGTCTGGCAACAGCTATTGCTTCCACTAAGGTGTTGTTGGCTCAACAAGTGGTGAGAAACGAGGCAGGACAGGAGGTAAGTAACATTCAAATATTAATTATTGAACGTTTCCATTCTAAAATATTCACTGCCTACTTATCTCATGCACCTGCCTTCAGGTTTACATCCCGCTGAACTCTAATGGCGTTCAGGTGCCACAAAACACGGACCTCCCACACTACCTCCCAGAGGAGGAGGAGGAGAGCCCAGAGAGGGAGGTTGACAAAGCCATTTCCCGGACTGCAGCTAAAGAGGATTCCAGTGGGAGCTGGCTGAATGCTGCTGCTGGTTTCCTAACGAAAACATTCTACTGGTGAAGCTCAGACTTTGTCCTAAAGTTATCCGGATAGATTACCCCCCCCCTCTGACTGTTGTGTACATATACAATCTTTTAAACTGAGTAAAAATCTAAAGTTGAGTGTCTTGTTTCTGTTTTGTCCATAAATGTCATATGAATGTTCCTTTCTTGCTTAAATATATGCATCATTCACCTCCTAGCATGTATAAAAGTTTCTAAACACTTATCCGTCATTCATTGAAATCGTACTCTGTCCTGCTGTTTGTATGTAGTTGAACTGGTTTGTGCTGAAATAAATGATCACATGAATCGTTTTGACCTTTTTGTTCTCAATTGGAAAAAAGTCAGCGTGGGACAGCCATAGTCAATAATCAATTCCAATCAACTTTTATTTGCCAACGAACAGAGCTGTAATAATTCTACACTTCAGTAATACAATGGTTCCAAAAAAAACAATTCCCGTCCATTGTCCTTGAAGTAAAGGGTTTGTTTGCTTTCAAAGCTTCGTGTTCTTTGAGAAAAATGTCCACTTGGTAATATTTACAAGTGTAGGAAGTAACAATGACTTTAACAGTCCGGCTGGTAGAAACCCTCTGCTCACAATCAGTAGATGTGAAAGGGTCGTTCGTCTCAAAGCAGCATTAAGAGCTGAGAGAAAAATAAATGAGAAGTTGTTTACAGTGAGGACGAGTTATTTAATCTGTCTTTAGACATTTGCATCAAAAGGAAGACAAGACATTGGCTGGACATGACAAAGATTCACCTTCAATTCATTGTGGAGTTAATGCCACTTTACACAGCCGCAGCGCAGCACGGCAACAAAACTTCACAATTAGCAGCATCCGTTCGTACAAAATTATTACGTAGTTTGAATCTGTATAAGCAGCAAGTTAATAAAAGTAATTTTAAACTTGGTTAGGCTGAATAATATTCAGCTTCTAACAGCCCAAAAAAGCTAAACTCCTTCAGTAGTTATTGGCCAAGTTGGGCAGGGTAAACAAACCGGCTTAACCCAAAAACAAATTCCTGAACAAAACAAAAACAGACTGCAGGCCACTAAAATAATCAGATTTTATCTGTACATCAATTAAATAAAGCTAAACATAAATCGAGGTTTACGTCCCAACTTCTCTTTTGCCTTCGAAAAAAAATAAATTTTAATAATTATAGAAACTAAAGTTTGTAATACTCAATCACCCTGGTTTCAATCTTACAAACCTCTAGTTTTAAACACTGTAGACAGAATACATTGCCTTACATGACACTTTTAAGGTAGTCTACATTACTTTGTGCCATCTTCCAATCTCTTCTGTATTGATTTACCGAAACTAAAAGAACTCTTGAGCTCTGAGCCTTTTTTTTTTATGCTGAAAGTCAAATTAAAAAACAATAAGAAAATCTCTTCAACCGTCATGGTGGGATCTTTGAACAGGGATCTCAGTTTGCACCACTTGTAAATTTTCTTTGTAGTCAATCACATGATTATAAAAAAAAAAAAAAGTGGACTTCAAAGTGAGTTGGATGGGACCAATAAAAATAACAACCAACTGTCAAAGAGACGTCATCTCTTTGCCTGAGCCTCCTAAAGGAAAATACACTTCTCATGGGAAGGATGCTCCTTTGGAGCAGTTTGGAGACGCCAGGTTTTTGGGACGTAGCTGTGGTGCTTCTGTCTCCAGGTGAAGGAGAATATAAATATGGCGCTCCGCCCTCATAGCTCCACGATTCTCCGCCTCCTTCCAAGAGCTTCTCCCGTCCCTGGCTGTAGTTTTCACGTACCAAAGCGACATCAGGCTACATCTGGATTCCCAGAAGGGCAAAGAAGGAATAGTAAATTAACAACTACAAAATTACTTACCGATCTAAAACACGAAGTGAGTAAGTCTTTCCTTTATACACACACACACACACACACACAAATCTACAACCGAATAGTCATGTATAT
>JAVLVB010000319.1:175142-186118 GCA_032876305.1 Orestias chungarensis | reverse complement strand
TATATATATATATATATATATATATATATATATATATATATATATATATATATATATATATATATATATATATATATATATATATATATATATATATATATATATAAATAATTTGACATATATCAAAAACTTGGATTACAAAAAATTGTAATCCAAGTTTATTTTCCATATGAATCTGTTACACAAACACAGCCCTCTTTGGTTAGAATGATATTTTTTTACAGTTTTCAGCCAATGATCTTTTCTGTTTTGTGTGCCACGTATTATAAGAAATGCCCTTGAAGGAAAAAAATTAAACCTGTGCTTTTGTGCTGCGTGTTCTTCCCCTGATGTAGGCGGGGTTTGGACTGAGCTTTGCTTATGACAGGGGTGGAAGTTATTCTCATCTGCAAGCCTGTCAGCAACATATAAACATCAAAAGACACATGATCTAGTGGTGAATGTAGATGTGGAAAAAACAAGAATCCGTTGAGAAGGAATAGTTAAGTAGCCTAAACAAGAATCCTTAGCTGGTGTTCTTCAGAGTTTGATAACAGGATCAAAATAATCCAGCACCTTCTGTGTAATGTTACAGTAAACGTCTATCTGACTGTATTGACTATAAGAACAGAGATTCACCACAGTTTAATCCAACTGTCAGCTTTAATTGATACCCTTGTTTCTAAAATTATTCAAAATGAAACATTTCACAAAAGGTTCGAGAAAATCTAAAAAAAACTATGAGTGCAGGTTTTTTTATTATCATTACCTCTGTCTGTTGAGTGGAGTAGTGTTGCAGAGGACGAGGACAGGCGCTTGGTAATGATGGGGTCTGTGTGTTTCGATAAATTCACTGTGGACACTGACCTTCTGTCAGCATCTAGAGTCAAAAGGAGAAAATTACTGCTAGTAAACTAGAGACATTGAGACTTGAACAAGTATTTTAACTGTTTCTATGCTTTTCTTAAGTTAGGTTAGACGTGAGAAACTACCAACACCTAAAAGTGAATTAGATCTAAATGGAAACACTGCTTTCCTTGCAATACAAATTGAAGGGAACACATGGTGGGCGGCTAACCAAACACTAACGACACTGCCCACATCTCTCTACATGTGCACTACAGCTAGTGCTCTAACACCAGCCGACTAACTGACACAGAGCTAGAATATTCACAGTGAGACGTCAATCCGTATCTGCGGTAGAAACTGAAAGCACTCTGCATGTGCTCCAGCCCAGCAAGGTCGAGTGGACAGAGGAAAGCGGACTCCACAAAACCTGAACCAAGAAAGAGCAAAGATCAGGTAGAGAGGTTGAAATTGAAGGCAAAAAAAAAGAGGGAGAGGTGGAGAAGGGTATGAGTATAGATGGCGACAAAAGGCGGAACAGATCCTGAAAGGCTCAATAAATATGGCAGAAACAATTCTGACAAGTTGAGGCTGCAGGAAGATTTTCACCAACAGAAGTCAGCTGTCAGACACGTAAATTAAGCAATGCATTGAGTTTTAAGACAAGCCGGGTTTTAGATCTCTAGGACAGCTCGATGTGTTTGTGTGGGGCCTTTGCAAGTGTGAGCTGTGTTTTTGTACCAGCTGGTATGCTCGGAGTGTTGCTCTGTAACACTCCTCCCCAGGACCAGCGGTTTTGCTTAGGTCTGGTTTTCTGGCTCCTCTCCAATGTGCGGCGTATTACTTTCTCATGGCGCACCTTCGGTCAACAAAAACAAACAAAAAAACAACATGATGCTACAATTTACCTTAGTAAAGAAAGATCTGATGGGTCGATACACTCCTCCACACTGGTTTTCACTCAATGAAAATGAACTATAATAAATTGATGTATACCCGGTCCTCTTCCTGCTTTTGCCGTCGCTTCTCCTCCACAGCGGCCCGCCTCTTCTCCTCCTTTACCCGCTGCTCTTCAAGTTTTTTCCTCCTCTCCTCCAACTGCTTCTCATAGTGCTGCCTGGCTCGCTCCTCGCGCACTTGCCACTGGGCCTCCTTGGCAGCTGCGTGCATGTAAATGCACAGACGGGTTGGAATTTGACGTGCGTTATTAAGCTAGCTCACGTGCACGCAACAACAACAAGGGTCAACTGCACATCATGTGAGAAGGCTGTCGCTTTCAGGACAAAGTAAATCCATGAGACTCTCAGAGACAGCCAGATCTTTGACCAACGCCAAGCACAATCAGCATGTTTAACAAACGGCTGTTGACTTTTTTTTTTCTTGCTTTTGTAAATCATCAGCGATGGACTGCCGTATTATGAAAGGTGGGATCCATGGCAACAGGGTGCCTGGGTTCACCCTGAACTTTATGTGACAACCAGGGAAACCGGCACTTCACGACTGCCATCCAAGTTCGGCCACAAAATGTCAGGAGAGAGCAAGCGTCAGATTCCCTTTCAAACACATTAAGAGAGTGCTCACCATTCTGTTTTTCCTGCTCCTCCCTGCGCTCACGGGCCAGCCTCTGTCTCTCATCAATCTTGTTAAAGAGCAACGAGTCTGCAGCACAGTTTACTGCTACTGTTAGCAAGTTTAAAAAAATAATAAAGGAGAGATTTGACAGTTTTTCCAGTAAAATACATTACCATTAAGTGTGACTTACCTGTTTTGATAGCAGCATAAATATTAGTGGTTTTGCTGGTGGTACGGTTAGGAGTGATGGTGGGTACAGGTGTCCCTGTGGGGGAGTAGGTCTGCCCAGATGCTGAAGATGCTCGACCATCCTCTGACCTAAATTGGGAGAAGGATGCTGCAAAGAAAAACAACACAGAGGAATAAAACATGAAGGAACATGACATAGATGAAAAACAGAGAATACATTTTGGACAGTATAACAGAAAGTCACCGTTTTGGTTTAGAGGAGTCTCTAATTGAAACATGTCTCTGGGCTCATGCAAAAATGGGATATCTCATCCACTACAGCCTTTTTTACTTTCATTATTCCCATGGTAAGATTTTTTTTTCTGCCTATGTGACCCACAAGTACAACAAATGCAAATACATTTAAACCCACAAGATAACATGCATTTTTAATGTGTGATCTTTGTTAGAGAAGTGTATGTAATACACAGTAAAAAAAAAGTAATCAGGATGAATCAATATATACATATCCAATATTGATATCGACCCAAATGTTCAGAGGGCAGCAATAACGTCGTAATAGCATACCCTAAAAACCCATCTAATCAGATGTCTTAAAACAGCTCTAATAAAAAGAGAAGCACTTATTAGGATTTTACTGGCCAATTTGTAGTTAACACTAGTTTCACTAGGCCTGGCAACTCCAATTATTGAGTTAAATCACAAAATTAAAATAAACGGACAAATCAACAATGCCCCAGGTTCTTTACTTAATATATTGTTGAAAACAATAGAAAGAAAATGAATCACAATACTGCATTAGTATTTGGTAGCACTGTAGCCCTTTCAGCAAGAAGTTCCTGTCACACCTGTATAGCTGAGCCTGAACCAACTTGCTGCTGTGTTACTGCATTCTCATACATGCCGTCTAAGCAATACAGTAGCTGTAACAAAGGGTAAACAACGAGGAGGTGTGACTGCGCGCAGATTAACAGTGTGCATGCAGTTTCTACTACGCGTTTGCTTAGTCCTGATAGGAAACATAAAGGAGGAATCACATTATTCAAAATTTAGTTTTCTGTGTTAACAATGTTCATAGAGCTAGGCTGTTGATTAATGATCCTCTTAGCTCCGGGATGACTTAGCCCCTTAAGTTTAGCCCTTTAGAAACAAAGCTTTATTTAAAAATGTAAATAAAAAACTCTAAAACCCTTGCAGATGTAACACAGTTGCCACCAGCAAGTCAGGTGCATAAAAAAAGGATTTTATTTACACCTAGTCCAACCAAAAAGATACACAAAAGCACTCTCACGTGGGCTTCCTATCTTTTCAGGAACATTAAAAACTTGAATATTCATTGCCCACCGTTACAACCTTGTAAAACAGCAATGATAGTTTTTGGCACAATAAACGACTTACAACCCAATAGGTAATTATGGTAGAGACAAGTTGTTTATTTTACAATTTCGGCAAAACTGACTACAACAGAACAAGGGAAGAACACGGTTTATGCGGAGGCTGATGGGGTGCAACACAATTCAGATGTGGCCCTCAGGCAGTAACGAAACAAAAGACGGAGAAACTCAATGATCATAATAGCTATAGTAAAGAAAAAGAGGAGCAAAGTTCAGATTTCATATCTGACCGATCTCTAATGTTAAACAAGGTTTCTGTTTAAACGTCCTGATCTAGTCATCTACGCTTTCATGCCTCTGGTGTGTAGGACAATATTATAAGCATAGCTTGCTTTTTATATACGAAAAAAAAAGCGTTGCACAAAGACATTAGGTCACTGCAGGATATTGCATGTCACCATTTATGGGGCAGCTGCAGAGGTGTGTACACAAGCATTCACAGGTTTGCTCTGCCTCAGGTGGATGTGGTCCTGACGGCTATTGTTAGAACAAGAAAGGCTGCACCAGGACTTTGTTGGCATCGGAAAATCAGTTTCCTCAAATAAAAGACGCGTTGTGGAGGACAGAATCATTTCCCGTAGCCCAATATTTAACTTGACATTTGTTAGGAAAGCTCATTATGAGCTTGGCATGAAAAAAAACAAAAAACTAGACAATATATATTTGCGTACCACAACTGGTGACCTGTTTGTATTCCTAATGCTTTGAATAAACCTCGTTCTATATTCTATTCAAATGTGCTTCTTTTCCCATCACTTTTCTTTTCCCAGCTAATCCGTAAAGTTTAGAACCACATGGGATGGAACCTTTTTATCCGATTCTAGACTTAAAAGACTTTAAAGTCCACAAATAATGCTAATTGTTTAAGTGATGAGTTTTACCATACAGTAAGGTTCTCTTAAGAGCATTGTACTCAGGCGGGTCCTTTAGGTTTGCAATCAACTGAGATAAAAAGCTGACTGTTTGCACGTGTCATGCACTGTGCTACTTAAAGCTGTACAACAAAAATCCTTTGTTAGGCCTTTCAACCTAATAAAAGGGGCTATGTTTGCATTTTCTCTAGACCGAAGGTGGACTACATTGTTACGTCTTAAGGTTTTGAGTTGAAGCAATACGTTCACCAAACAGCCATAGGAAAAGAAGGAAATTCACTGACAGATGTAAAGACAAAAGACTGTGCCAAGTTAAAATAAACCGTAAACTGGGTGCAGAATGCAACTTGCTTTGTTCCCCACTTATCTTGGAGAAGCCTCACTCTGCTATTGTAAAACAAATGCACAAAGCTAAGTTTGGACGCAGTGTCTTTTTCACAAGGCTTCACATTTGCAAATATAAACTCTATTTAGGAAGAGAAATGTCTTCATTAGGAAGAAAGCCCCACAACCAAGCCTCACATAGAAACACGACTGAATAAATGGACTGATATCTAATGTCCAGCCTAACATTTTCCAAGTAAAACCAACTTTTGGTTCGAAAAGTATATTTGAAAAGACAACCAGTCATCTCACATTTTCTCCACTGATCCGATTGTACTTTCTGTGCAGCTTTGGCTGAATCTCACAGCCATCCATCTGCTCCAGAGGTCATCAAGCCCACAAACCTCAGATAGCTCACAGTTTATTTGCATGTCCACACTTGCCTGCTGTTTAACAGCGTTCACAAACTCATAAAACGTTCAAATGTACCTACTCACATTAAAGCCTTTCTGTCACCTGTCACGTTACCAACAAGTTCCTAATATAAAAATTGGGTTTATTAAATGGATAACATTATAAAACACAATGAGGCAGGGCTTTCAAAATCCAGACACTGATGTTTGTGTTTACAGTTTAAGGGTGTTCTTTGACTTCTAACTGTAATAAAATGTAACCTCTTATGCCCATCCACTCCTCTTTTTAACATTTTTTTAACAAAAAGTAAAACACAAGTTTATTAATTAAGATCCTCCAGTTGCTCAAAGCCCAAGGTTTCACCTGAATTCTTCATAATTTCAGATGAATCGGTCCAAACTTGAGACATTTGACCTTGCCGGGTCTGTCCGCTTCAGCCTGACGTCTTAAAGGGCCAAAATCAGGGTTCATATTTCCTGAAGGCGTTCTTCACGGCAGAATCCGTGCTCAAATACATAGTCCAGAATCCTGGTGGAAACCAAAGGCAAAACAACTCCATCCTGCTTTCTCTAAATTAAACTGTAAGATGAGCGAGGTCAGTCGGTGTCACTGCAGTTGACTCTCCGGTCCCCATCCTTTTGTCTGACTGTGCATGTGTGTGTTTATGTGCTTTGCATGAATATGTGTAACAAACAGTGAGATATAAGCGAGAGTGTGACTGTTTAATCTGTCCCTCCCTCCCTTCTCCTTGGCTCGTAGCCCATCTCTCTCCAGTCCCTCCCCACCCCCAGTCTATCTGTATTCATCGCCAGTCAGATTAAATGGTCAGGGTTTGCGATTAATGCCCCGCCGTCCAAGCCAGTGGGTAACAGGCAGGCACAGTCCCTCCTTCCCTGCAGCCTGAGAGGATTAGTTGCTGCTAATGCTAAGCCAAACAGAAACTTCCAGCCAAAGGGGGCAGTGTTGGGGACTATTCCTTTCCAGCTACAGAACGGGCGTCCAGGTCTGTATGAAGAGTCCGACAACAGGGTCGTCTCTGTTTTGTTTTGTTTGATGGGAAGTTCCATATCTTTCTTCTGTTAGTATTTCACTCAGAAACTTTATGGTTGCTTTGTTTGGCATAGTCTGGGAAAGATAATTTCAAAACAAATTCAACAATCAGAATACAATGAATGAATCTGTGGCTTTCAATTTAAACACATCAAAAGTATTTTTTATATCAAGTGTTGTTACCGTGTGTCACGTGTCACTCCAAAACTTAAGCGTATTTTGTTTGGAAAGCAAAGCAATGGTTAACTGTAAAATGAAATGAAAAACTTTTTTTTTTTGTCTTATTTACTGATTTACTAACTATTCCTCTGGAGTTCTGTCTGTATCCTAGGAGTTGTTCGGAGGGTATGAAACCTCCGCCCCAGTTTAGGATTCCAACATCATGATTGTGCTGCCACTATTTTTTGCAAGAGAAAAGTAATATTTGGTTCAAACACTGTCAATTATGGGGTCATCTTCCTCCGTTGTTTCCCATAGATGAGTTATAGTAATCAATAAATTTGGTTTCTTGAAGCTTTCTTTCAACGCTGGCTTTTTTTTTTTTCTTCTAGAAGAGGAAAGTGGATGTTAAATCACTGCAATCAGCTTCTGGAACATCATGTTTGCTTCATAACGGATCTGAATTTATTTAAAGCCAGGATAGTGTTGCCAAAACTAAGTGACAGACGTTAATAGTGAAAATATCGACGTGGATACCATTTCTTTTTAAAAAGCCTTTCTTGCCTGGAACCTAGGAAACATTCACCGAATGAATAATTCCTGTTGTTTTACTGTCAACACAGCTTTCAGCACAAACAGAAACGGGTAACATATGTTGTTCCTGCCTCTTCCTAAAACCTATTACAAGAAACACTTAACGTTTGAAGATCTGCCAATTTTAAAGAGAAACTTCCAGCACTGCAAATTTCCTACCGCTGTGACTGCAGTCATAAGCTGGCATGGTGACAGAACCTCTTTGCTCACAAATGCTTAAGTCACATACATGTGTGAAGTGCATCGCACCTCCGTCCTCATCCTGAGCCAATCTTGCGAACTCGGCTACATTTTCTTTCTTGCACAAACAAAACTGTCCATCATCCCAGGCCCTGTGCACCAGCTCTGTCTGCGAAGTCAAAAATGATGCAGCCAGAACGCAGAAGACATTTTACATTTGATTATGAATATTTAATGAGCCAAAGAGTAATAAAAATTGAAAAAGAAATTCACAAAACTTTAGTAGGTCGCATTTTTAGAGCATCTGCAAATCTGACTCTAGAGAACGCCCTCTGTCACAGATAAAGTCCCTTATTTGGACACATTTATGCAAACCAAAACTTGCAGGATGACACTAGACATCTGTCCATCTTTTTTTCTTTCATACCTACTTTCTTCTTTCTGCCAGCCTCTCTTCGTCTCTGTACTTCCTCTTCCTCAGTGATGGTAAAGAGTGGTGGTATAGTCAGCCGGCTGCCTCTCTTCCTCAGCTTCCGCTTGTCTCTGGTCGATCCACATCTTCCCCCTCTCTTATCCATCGTCTGCCCTGTTGCGACCGCTCAAGCTGGCTAACTAACCCTAGCCCTGGCCCATCCTGTCTGTCCCAGAGTTGATAGGGAATTGTTCTGGACGACTGTAGGTCAGGGTCACCCCTAAAAGATCTCCTCTTCAGGGAAGATGTAGGCATCTCATCGAAATACTAGAAGCCATGATCATCAGGGCACTTTAAAGCTAAAAATGTATACAGATGATACAAAAATGGAGGAAAGTAATGTTGAAAAAAGCCAAGGAAAGACAAAAATGATGAGTGTAGAACAAGCCCAACGCAGTGAAGAGGATGGAGTGAGAAGCAGACAAACAGAGCAGTGTACCAGTGAGCCTGGCACGGAGAGAGAGTGAGGATGTGGATGAGCTCTTGTGGTGTGGCTTAGAAAAGAAGACTTAATCCAAAAAAGTGCGTCTGCGGACGCCTAAGGACCGCATGACTGACTCCTGCCTTTCTCAAGAGGATGCTGCCTCTGCTGTCTCCACTTAAACTGGACTCATCTTTTATAATCTCCACCCCACTCGCTCTTATCTATACATTTTTTTTAAGGAGAATTAATTCACGTAGCAATTGCTTCTACTGTACAAAGATGCGCGCACACACAGGGAAGAGTGGGGATAAAAAGAGGTTAGAGGAGTTGATGAAATATTCAGAACAGATCCAGTAGTGGAAGGTGAGCCGGTAAAACGTAATGGGTTGCTCTGACAACAGCAGCACGTGGACCAGTGACACAGCGTAAGAGTAGGAGTGTGACAAGCGGACGTCAGTGGAATTCACGCAGTTGTTGATGCTGCATTTGGCAATCAAATAATGCAGTACTGGAGCAGTTTGTTTGGAAGCGCATAGTTTATGTGTCCACCTACAGCCTCCACTTAAAGAGCAATCACATATTTATTTTTACGATATAAAACAGTTATGGGCCTGTTACTGGTAGCAAGTTATGCTTGACTGGTTGGCGTCAATTTAAATAATCCCACTCTTCAAGTGATCCAGGTTTTTTTTTACGCTGCAGCAAATAACATTGTTTATCGGTGTTTTACTTTATTTTACTCAGCAACCACCAAATGGAATCAGGTGATACTTCAGATGTTGTCTAATGAGTACATACAGTTCACCCCTCGGAAAGTTATTATCTGGATACATCCAGACATTTTGTGGAGGCGCCAAAAGTTTGTTAAAGAATATTAGTCAACTAACATGGGTACTCTGGAGGAGTTGCAAGACTGCAAAGCTCAGTTAGCCATCAGAACAAAGCAAACGTGTGAAAGAAAGGGCTGTGATCAGGTGAAACAAATAAAAATTTGGTTTTAATTCTAAAATGATTTTCAAAACACTCAATCCAGTCGAACCTTATTTAAAGCAAAGTAAAAGAGGGGGCCCCTGCTTTGACAAACTAATAAGGACATACCAAGGATGGCTGTAGAAAAAAAGGTTATTCTACAATGTGTTAACCAGGTTATTACATTTGTTTATTTATATATAAAAAAAGAAAATATTTTATCCATTTTATAATTATGCACTACTTTGTTGTTATTCTCAAAATGCAAAACTGACTTACGGGTATTACAAACCCAAAGGTGAAAGGTTACTAGAGGTGTAATACTTTTATATTCCTTAAAATGGCTAATCAGTAATTTGTCGTTAGGGCTATTATTTTCAATGTCCCTTTAAAAATAAAAGACTTACACTAATTAACTATATAAAGGAACCCATGCCCAGAGTTGCAGACTCATCTCCTTACACAGCATGTGCTGCACAAACACAATCATGGCGGAGCAATCTGATCTTTGTCCCCACAGGACACTGCAAGGCTGTAAGCCTACACCTGACTTTAACGTGATAGACTTTACTACACGCCCTTCTCACTCATATGCAGCGGGTTTATTAGGCACCAGCATGAATAAAACGGTTAAATCAAAAGGTATGTAAAGTTCTGAAAGATCAGTACTTGGATACTGTATATTAAAGTTACACATAAACATTTGTATCAAATATTCCAACAAACAATCGTCTTTACGTAGGTAACCAGAAACTGATAGACAGGAAGAAGAAAATGTTAAGAAAGAGGAAAGCACACAAAAAAATAAATAAGGGCGAAGACACCATGAAAAAAGCAAGCAGGGAAGGACAGAGGGTAGGACATAATATAAGACACTAGAAAGGAAGGGAAGATAAAAGGATTTGAGAGAGCAACAGAAGTAGGACACCGGAAGTATGACCACAAAGAAACACAATTAAGAAACTAAAGAATGAAGGTAAAACACAAGTAACAACTGGAATAATATAAATAAAGGACTAGGGAAAGGATGAAGACAAAGAAGGGACGGAGAGACAAAAAGAAAAAAAAAAAGGATAAGAAATTACATGATACATGGAAAGAAAACTACAATAAATGAAATATAAGAAGGAAATAGAGGTTAAAATAAAAATAAAAAAGGAAGGAGGGAGGAAGGGAAGAAGGAAAACAAGAAGGCAGGAAGGAAAGAGAAAAAAAAAAGGCAGCAATATTGAAGGACAAGGGGGAGTATGTCAGAAAGTAAGAAGGGGAAGATGGAACAACACAAATGGTGAGGGAGATGGCACGTGGAGACGACATGGTATAAACCACACCTGGCCTAGCGTTCTGTTAGCTGAGACAGCTTCTTGGATGAGAACATGGGCTGAGATGCTTCCAGTGACGTTCTACAACTGCTGCTATAAAGTCTTTTATTTCAGTATCCTGTGCTTCTAATCTAATTTAGCTTTCTGTCTTTTCAAACCCCCAGTCGGTCGTGGCAGATGGCTGCTTGTACTGAGCCTGGTTCTGCTGGAGGTTTC
>JAVLVB010000319.1:155107-175042 GCA_032876305.1 Orestias chungarensis | reverse complement strand
TGCTGATTCCAGAGGAGTGAATGCTGCAAGTCAATGACTCGATGCAATCTGCTGGGGTTCCTTAGATTGGAAACTTTTTCAAATTGATTTGTTAGAATGTATCCTTGATTTTAATTGATTTTTTGTAAAGTGCCTTGAGACGACACCTGTTGTAAATTGGCGCTATATAAATAAACTGATTCTTGATTCTTGATAAAGTCTGGAAGTACAAATGTCTTTCTATACAATATTATCCTTTTCAAACTTACAGATCCCTCCCTTCTTAAATTCAACTGAATCATAGGCAAGTTTCCACATGAGCAAGTTATTCAGCCTGAAGTGATTACTTTTAGCACAAAAACAAGTGATGCTTTAGGCAACACTGTATGCCAAATAATTGTTGCAACCTAATATTTTCTGAGTTAAAACCTAAAATACCAGGCAAAAACAAAGAAAAACAGTATTATCTACTCCACACGAGAGCTTCCCATCGGTTGCTTCTAAAATCAAATCAAATCAAGATTTATTTGTCACATGCATAGTCATACACAGTACAAATTGCAGTGAAATGCTTTGTATGTCGCCTTAATGAGAGCATGACACCACCAGCGGCCACCACCATGTATTGTTTTTTTATTAAATTTTTTATTTTAATACCTGCGATTTCAGGATTTTTGCAGCCAGAAATATTTAAACAGTTTTTTTCTTTTATACGTTTATTTTACATCTAATTTTTTATTGACTGACTCCATTGTTCCTTATTCTTTGATTTTTAGTTTGAAGTTGTTTGTTTTGTTGTTATATAAAACAAAATCCATAAATTAAATAAATCAGTCAATTACCAAGTCTAGTGAGGACTGAAGCAGCTGGCCTTAAGTGCAGTGGGTATCACAAATTCAGCCCTCTCCTGGTTTACCTCTTACCTCTCCAATAGATCTCACAACATCTCCATTACCAACTGCAAAGCCCACACCATTCCGGTCACCCATGGTGTACCCCAAGCTTCGGTGCTTGGTCCCCTTCTGTTTATTTTGTACATGCTGCCCCTTTGACACATCATTCACAAATTTGGACTGCACTTCCACAGCTATGCAGACAATCCACAACTTTACCTCTCCACCAAATCCATCCCCCCTACAACTGTAATAACCATTGCAAACTACCTCTCTGCAATAAAAAGCACCACGTTCTCAAACTCAACTGAAAGAAATCTGAAATCATGATCATCAGTCCCAAATCCCTCCTCCCTTCTACACAGGACTTCTCCTTCACCATTGACTACACAGTCACCCCCTCCCCAAAATTCAGGAACCATGGCATTATCTTTGACCCCACTTTCTCGTTCTAATCCCAACTCCACCATGTCACTAAAACAGTCTTCTTTCACCAACAAAACATCACCCATTTACATCCTTCACTCTCCACCTCTGCTGCTGAAACACTCTTTCATGCTTTTATATTTTATTATATTATTTAAAATTGCTATCAGGGTGTAAACTGGACCGGGGGATTAGAATTTCGTCCCACCTCATGTACCACATGTGATGTGATGACAAATAAAAATTCCTTGATTCCTTGATATCCTCCAGACTTGACTACTGCAATCACCTACTCTATGGACTCCTATTCCTCCAATTTACAAAAACTGCAATACATTCAGAACTCTTCTTCCCGCCTCTTTATTCACACTCGCTCCAGAGACCACATCACCCCTGTTCTCCTACAACTTCTCTTGCTCCCCATAATGCAAAACATCCATTTTAAGGTCCTGCTCATAACCTACAAAGCCCTCCATAACCTAGCTCCGCCATATCTACCAGCCCTTATTCAACACCACTGTTCTCCCCACCGCCTCCGTTCTGCTGACTCCAACCTCCTAAATCCCAATGTCAAATTCAAGCACCGGACATTGTGGGATCCAGCATTCGCCATCGCTACCTCCACCATCTGGAACATCCCGCCCTGGCCACCTTAAAAAAATCACTCAATACTTACCTGTTTAACTCGGCATACCACTTTTAACCATTCATGTTTTCCCTCCTGTCATATCTATGTTAAATTACAATTTTTTCTGTAAAGCTTCTTTGAGTTCCTTTACAAATGCTCCATATGAATTTGATTTATTATTATTTTTAATAAAATCAAGTAATTAAATAAATCAGTCAAATACCAAGTCTAGTTGGCCTTCAGTGCAGTGGGGATTAGAAAATGAGCAAATGTTTCTTTCATATTTTGTTTTCTGGCTTTTCTAAAAAAGACTTAGAATTATTGGGTAACAATTTTGTAAATTTTACTTGTAATGACTGAAAACAGTTCAAATATCTAATAATTATCAGAAACTGATAAAAACTGAATTTAAATATCTGCAATACTTTCACATAGGATTGGGATAAGTATAAGACAAACTTAAGAACAACGTTGGGATATCTCTACGAAAAGAATGTTTGCTTTATTATCCTTTATTAATTTTTTACTTTTTAGAAATGCAATTACTTTTCTGCTTTTAGTTGTAGTTATATTTTTGGCTTGTTGGTTTCTCTTACTATAATACCGTACCAGCAGCCAAATTAAAGTAGAGTGGGGAAAGGTTCATTCAGCCAACAGGGCATTTACTTATTTATTTTTTACCTAAAGTGACAAGAATTTAACAAAATTAGGAATGTCTGTTAAGCTAAAACGACATTATTCACAGTTGGTAGCACAGGATATCACAAAATCCTATAAAATGTAGTTTCAATAAATTTGTTGTCAATCTTTTAAAAAGAAACAGAGTAAATCTGGTACCAAGATTCTTTGTTTTTATTATTCGCTTATTTACCTTTTCTATTCATTACACTGGAACAGCGAATTTTCTATTTAAAAGACTCAGTCTAGGTGTCATGTTCACCTTAATTTCTTTAAATTTCTTTCTTTCTTTTCTTTATAGAAACACAAATAACGGACATAAAACACAATGTTAAGACATTCTATTGCACAGAAACATCAACACTGCTTTGAACACAAGATTGCAGGCCAATATTTAAATATAATATAAAAACGTTCAATGGTTAATGTGTCATCGGAACCCAACAGTACATCAAGTTTTTTTATTTTTTGATTACACATTATCACATTATCAGCAACTAGCTCACTAATATTCCGCAGAGCTGCAAACTAACTGAAACCCTAAATCTTGCAGGTCTCTTGACCTCTTCAATGAAAACATGCTTTTGTCAGTTAAATGAACATATTTCTAGTTAGTCCCTATTAGATGAGCTGTAAAATGTGTCACTTGTACAGACTGCAGACTAGACACTGACTAAAGACTGGAATGTTTTAAAACAGTTTAGGTTCCAAAAACGCCACCTTAATTGTAAGCCGGAGTATTTACACCAAGCCGCAACGCTCCTCCTCTAAAAGTACCTGCATACTGTCAATATACTTGTTGAAAGAAGAATGTCGTACTTTACTCTCATTTTATAAAAAAGACACATTTACGTAAACCTATTCCATGGTCGGGATTTAGGTCCTGAGACAAGGGGCGACAATGTTAAGGTAACAATGTTTTAAAATTATGGTTGGCTAATATCAGCTAGTTAGACTCCAAAACTTTGCCCTATATTGGAAAACAGCAAAACATATGCAATGCTGTGTCGTAAAGCACCTAAACATAACTCAATGTAATGTTTAATTTGGATGTTGCAGAACATTTAAGAAAAATATCCCAGAAACGTACTGTTGTAATTGAAACTCTTCATCAACAGAACATCCCCACCAATCTTACTAAAATCCATCATATATATATATATATATATATATATATATATATATATATATATATATATATATATATATATATATATATATATATGCGTCAAAGCAGTCCCTAATGATGGTAATACTGCAAATTCACTGCCATTTTGTAATCCGTTCTGATCTACTGGTTGCGTAAGTGTATCTGGTGATCAGGATCAGTAAAAAAAATTAAAAAGATGATCTTAGAAATATAAACATCACTATTTCACATTATTTCACAAGATGAAACAGGATCAACGGGTGCTTTTTTGTTTTAAATAAAAGCATGCTTTTTTTCAAAAGGGTGACATGAATTACACTGAAAAGAAATTATATATATATATATATATATATATATATGTTTTCAAACCATAGAAAAAGTCAAGCCAGCCATGAAACACTACAGAAGACACAACATTGCCAAATCCCAGTCGTGGAGTCACAGCAGGTACACTAACAACAGATAATCAGCACCTACTCTGTTCCTGTTAGATGGAGGGGTGTGGCAACCGAAAATAGTGTTTCTCTTTTACCTTCTGTAAAGTATGGAGAGATCAACATAGCTTACACACTAAATTAGATCTTACCCTCAGGTATATATCTACTTAAAAATACACTTTTGTTTTATTCCTCAGACTCTCTCACAAAACAACAATAAAATAAAATAATAATATTATATATACACATATATATATATATATATACATATATATATATACATATATAAATCAGATTAGTCCCACAATTAGTATTGCCAAAAAATCATCTGACAACATGTCAGCAACAGGTGTTTGTCAGTCCAGGAGAAGCTCCTAGTTTCTATAAACCAAAAATAAACGCACAACTAAACATGCTAAACAGCAACCGGTTGGGTGAGTTGCTCGATAGATAATCGCATTCCCGTGACCGACTCTAGTGCGTTTAATGACAATTCAAAGTTTTACACAAGGAAGAAAAACAAAGATAAGAAACAAACAAGCAGAGAGGAGCCTCAGGTGAGCCGCTGCGGAAAAAAATAAAAATAAATCACTCAGCCTGAGTGTCTGCGAGGTTAACGCGGCTATTATAGGAGGGGAATTAGGTGTCGCAGCTCACCTTGGGACTCCGGAGAAGAGGAGTCGCTGCCATCCTGCTCCGCCATTACTCCTGACGTCAGCTGAGAGGGATCAGCAGCAGGAACCAGAGGGACCTGATCCTACGAGCCCCCGCCCACCGCACAGGTATGGCCTCAACCAGCACCACTAGAAAAATGACTTGGTCAATTACACAATTACAATTATATGGGTCAAGAAACTAGAGGCACTGTAAACACAGAACACTTTGTTGATTTTTTTTATTTGTTTGTGCTATATATATATATATATATATATATATATATATATATATATATATATATATATATATACCATTATATACATGTATATATATATATATATATATATATACCATTATATACATGTATATATATATAAAACAACCTTAAGGACTTTTTTTGGTTAAAAACTACTATTATGATCCCATCTGGTGGCTTATGTGGATCATTGCAGAATACAGAACTTATAAGGAAAAAAACAGGTGTTGAAAGACCTGCTTTTTTTATTTTATTTTATGTTTTTAAGGTTTTGTGAAAGTGCTATTTAAAAAACAAAAAAACCTAGGTTTAGAGGCAGAACGTAATTATCATTTTTCTCCATTTGGAGAGTGAGTATGCCCTTGTCCTTAGTGGCAGAAGCTATTGTTGGACAATAGAGATAGCAAATTACACCTGTCGTGTGGTTAATATGCATGTTTGTAAACTGTCCTTGAAACAATACATCATATTCATTCTCCCCCTTTATAGGGGAGGAAGACTGTAATGACTATGATGAAGATTTTTCTCTCTGGAAAACAAAATTGAAATATGTATAATTTGTTTGGTCCACATCACAGTTCAAGCTTACTGTATGTAAATCTATCGAGCATAGCCCTAATTTACATTATATACTAATAAAATACCTGTCATAGGTCTGCTGTTTGTGGTTCGGAGTTTACAAAATGTGTAAAGGTCATGGTAACCCTCAGCTGTTTATGTTGCCCTTTTTACTTTTATTTTTGTTTTGGATTACACCACAGTACCAGCAGATGGAGACCTGTTCTTACAGTTGAAACCTTTCATTCATCAAAAACAACATCAGTTCCTTTTGTTGCTTCCGTGTCTTTGTTAATGGGGTTCTTTCATAAATGCAGTGTATAAATCACAGGAGGGGAATTGGGGAGATCTACTTTTAAAATCAAAGTGTAAGAATTCATTTGAATCCAAAATTTGCCACATGCACAAGGAATGTAACAAAGGTACGTTGCAATTTCACAAAATGGGATTAAAATATCACAAACACGTGTCTATGTGATGTTTGTATAAAGCTTTGCTGTTTCTGGCTGAATGTATGCTAATCTCTCCTAATACCCCTGTTTTTTAACCAGTCCATGCTCATGTACCCCCCTTCTCTTTTCCCTTTAGCAAAACAGCCTCCTATTGGTGCACAGAAATCTGGAGCCGTGGCAACCAGCTGTTTGGCGATTTCTGAGATGGAGGAGGTGGAAAGAGGGGATTGGCCTGTAGGTATAAACTGGGATACTGACAAACGCATAAACATGTTATCTGACAGTATGGGAGATGCATGGAGGGAAGGAATAAAAAAAAAGAATAAAAAAAACAACTTCTCATTCGGCTCTTCTGTGTTTTTATATTCAAGGGGTTTAATCTGAGAATGTCAACCTTGCAGCTGTTGTTTCAGACAGATTTTCCCAGATGACAACATCTCATCTCTTTCAGTTTCTCGACCTTTGTGTGGAGAGTCTGTTTTTTTTACCCTTTTTTTATTTGTTGAAATTGTAAGAATCCAAAACCAGGATTGATTCAGTAGGTTGTTAAAAACCAACTGTGAGATCCAGGGTCATATGAATCTGGCAATGTTCCCATTTTTTTGACAAAAGCCTATTTACCGTTGTTTAGAAATCAAAATCTTGCAATTTATTATTCACACAAATATTATTTTGATCTCCGGCACTTGGTGGACACCTATAAATGTCCTTGAATTAGTAGGACTAGTTGCCACTGTTTCCCACCCAGTATTCCAGATCCCCTGACTAATTTTCAGGGTTCTTCATTCCCGGGTGCACTTGGCTCAGTATGGAGGGGTTGGCTGCTGAAGAATAATCTGATTGAGGAACTGATTGATTTCCAGTGTATGGACTCTTCCTTTGAAAGGTCACTTAGATTATTGTTTTTGTGTTTAGCTACTAGGAAATCAGCAAGCTTTTAGTCCCTTGAAGATCAGGATAGAGATCGATGTGTACAGATAATAATATAGGATTAAGAAGAAACATTTAAAAAATATATATTTTTTCACACATATGACTCTTAAAACACAAGTAAATGTAGCCAAATGTAATCTTTAATATTAATTAAAGATTACATATTAATTAAGATTTGTTTATTCTATTATCTTTGCAGATAAATTGGACTGTGTTTCCAGGTCAGGAACATTTCCAAAAACCAGGAACCATCTTGGTATCATTGAACTGATTTACACAAACAACAAACCCCACGTATTATTCATTCTTCCTACTTTCAATAGAAAAACAAATATAAAAAAAAAACTTAATCAATTTCAAATTCTGTCTTTGATACAACTTCCTTAGTGTTTCCGCAGCTTTTGGGACAATAAAACTGAACTTCAGTTCCAATCACTTCATATCCAGCACTATCGCTTTAACTTGGCTATTGTGAGTTAATCTAAAATGTCATTCTTTTATTTTTTTATTTATTTTAATATATATTGGCAAAATGTCCTTATTTCTGCACCATGATGTTTTTTGAAGGGCGGTGAAAATATCCTCTGTGATTATCTGAATAATTTACTGTAAACAAATGGCACTGAAGAGAATGATCTAAGCAGACAAAGACCCCCCCACCTTCCATGTTGTCTAAACAGACTTACCCTTCCTGTGCTCAAAGTCACCCACACACAAATAAATAAGTCTTTCTATCTTTACAAAGACTTTCCATTGACCTCCAGATGTTTTTAATTCATTCCTAGCCAGACCCTAACCCTAAACCTAACCTAAACTCAATTTACACCTCAGCACTACACCTAACCCTAACCCCCAAAACAGCACTTCTTCTTTTTAGGCCCCATAAGGAGTATGGGGTCCTCACAAAATGTACTTTGCGGAAAACTGGAAAAGTAATAAATGCTAAAACATGCACACACCAAGTGATCTTTACAATTGTTCAGTAGTACGTGAACCTTCGTATTCCTGTGTGTTGCAACAAATGAACAAAAACAAGTAGCTCATGCATAAGCAGGTCAAAAACAACATAGTTGCGTATTTTTAGGAAACTGTGTCATTAATTTTAAACCTCCGATGTGATCCTTTTGCATCAGAAGTTGCTAGTTAATCTTTATAGACGCTGTGTTTGCAGTGTGAGATAATGGTTTATGTGGAAGCTCTACGCTTTCTAAGCAAATAAGCCACATAGCCATGCTTGACTTTTTGAAGAGGGTAAAGAAGAAAGAAAAAAATATATAGTTCTTACAACAAAATAAAAGCATTCCATATCATGAATGTTCTCTTAGCTGGTAATGGGAATGGCTCAGATTTCTCTTGCTTGCCAATGAATAAGGTGAATGTTGAAATCCTCAAGAAAAGACGGATCTCTTTCTGAGAGCAAACCAGTCAAAGTTCTGGAAATCTCGTGGTAGGGGAGATTTAAATCCAAGTGGAAACATGCAAAAATTATCTGCATGCAAATTTAAACACCTCATTTCAGAGCCTGGACTCTGGAAATTAGATTAAGCATCATCTTATTGACCGCGCTATTGTCACTTTATTTTGAAGAATTTGGGACAATAGAATGTATTCAGACTTCATGAGAAAATATACATACGGTTTGGATTTATTTTTTCATTAATTTAACTTGCACACTTTACAATACAATTATGAATTCGGTTTGATCTGCTTTTACTAAAGGGGCTTTAAATCAGTTTTAAACACTGGTTGTAACATGAGCTGTCCTAGTAAATGTAGAACTTGGAGATGTCGTGTCCTCCATCCTCTCGTGCCTAGAGTTGTAACATTTATGTGTTGAGTAAAAAATAGAATGGGCTCAGTGTAGTGAAATTAAACTAAGCTCTCCAGAGATTGTAACGTAGGTCCCCCTCCCCACATACATACAGACACGCACATTAGCCGTACGAGTAGAACACATGTATGTAGTATTTATAAGGTTGTATGAATGGTTGAAGTTTCCTGACCTACATGCAGGATCATAGTTGCGAGACTCAGTAGAAAAGAAATAATCTTTGTTAACGAACAGGTAAAGAGACATTTCCACTTGAGGCAAACTCAGGAATCGCCGTCTACCCCCTAACATTAGTCCAAATAACCTAAATAATATGATTTACTTTCCTTGGTGTACATATTTGGGCTTTTTGTTTTTATTTTCAGCAGTTAAAAAAAAATGCTGAAAGATGCATCCTGACAGCAAGATGATGCCACCACATGTCACAGAATGATGTCAGGGTAAGGAATCATAATAGGTTTCAAGTCTTCTCTTTGTCATATTTAGGGGTATCATTGTAAAAGGGTCTGGTAAAAACAATTGCACTTCTCAGATTTTCAATTTTTATTTGAAAACAAATACTTCTTCTAGCAATTTCACATGTATGTAGTTGGGCTCCCATATAAGATACATTAAGGTTTGTGGTTTTGATGTGACAAAATCGATTAAAGTTGAAAGGTATTGACTGTTGATTGTTTTCAGAGCCACTATACAGTGAATTGTCTGTCGTGTGAATGAGGATGCAAACCGTAAGAGAGTGAAACATCACCTCACTTATGTGATGTGAGATCCACAGCGGTACAGATGGGTGTTTTGTCCTTCAACTGTAGGGGACTCTTAGGAGATGTTGTCAATGCCGCTCTAAATCTCTTGCTGTTTGACAACCGCCTCTTTGCTGCGCCTGTCAAATAGCATATATTTGTTTTTTTATATATTCATCCGCCTCGTCTCTGTTTCTGTCTCTGTATGGCATTGTGATGATGGATCACCTTATATGCGAGGAAGACAACAGCAGAGTAGTTTGTGGCAAGAGAAAATGTAGGTTTGAGGGAGAGAATGCTAACTAGAAATGGGGATGGGAATTCATAAATATTATATTCGGTTCATTTTGGTTGTTTTGCTTGGAGACGTATCAATAGGGCACGTTACGACATGGAACCAGACATGCTCCAATCTTCTGCCAGACAGCTATCATCTTTTCACATCGGTTTTGGCCCACTCGAACGAAATGATTGAGTGTGCTGCTCCAAAGCCTGCTGGTGTGCTGCCAGCTCACTGGAGCAAGTGCTCCGAGCGCTGAGGGAGGTTTCTGTCTTTAACGATTCTCCTCACATTCACCTTGCAGTCTCAATTATTCAAGGCGGCACGCACGCACGAGCACTTCCTCTCCAGTCCCAACTGGGAAAAGTGGGTCATGGAATTTAAAGGCACAAGCGGTCCTGTTTTTAGCCCTGGATTGTGACGGTACCGAGGCTTGCACCGGTCTGTGACAGCATCTGTTCACCCCCCCCACACCCCACCACCTGCCTGTCTGTTTCCTGAGAGGTCTTTTGATTGTGAATGAGTAAAGCAGCAGATTCTCTTGTTGGATGAAAGTTGTCACATTTTAACGTTCTGTAAGATTATGCATTTCCTCTATATATTAATGCCAAAAGGTATACACTTCAGACTACTTTACTCAGATTGAAGTCATGATATGTATGATGACTTTATAGTTGGCGATAGTTTAGTCGGACACCCCCGGAAGCTGTCTGGTTCTGAAAGAACTCATCCGGGTATGAGATTATTGCTCAATGTGTGCATGAGTGGCTATTCTCAGCTGCGTGACTGGACCCCATATGGGCTAGCCTACTGTACCCTGTTGCTAGGTAGAAATAGTCATTGATGTCTCATGTTTAAAGAGACATCAAAACAACAGAGGAGGTGTAATTTAGTTTTTTTACATGTGCAAAAAAATAGGTATAGCAATATGTTAGGAAAAAATCCGTATATAAACCATGCAAGAATTACTTTTCTGTAAAATGAATTACAAGAACAGGATCATTTTTAAAAACACACAGTTATTCAGTATTTCTTCTTTATTTTTATTATCAGCAAAAAACAAAACAAAAAAAACCACACCACATTACATTTTATAAACAGGAATACTCATTGTGGATGTACAGAACTAAAAGTTCAGCTTACAAACTGAATAGGTGCCTCCTAACATCAGTGATGGCAATATTAGTCCATAATAAATGTATAAAAAAGGAAAGTGTTTTAATTTATGAAAAAAAAACAAAAAAAAAACTTTGGGCAAAAAGAAAAACTTTTCCCCTTTAACATGCTACTTTAAAGGTCCATGCAAATGTAAAGCTTTCTAAAACAAGACACTTTCAAAACACTCTCCACATGAAATCCAATAACTTATAAAATTTCACACTCCTGTCCCTTATCCTTGAGAGAAAAACGCTAAAATGACCTAAAAAAAATCTTTAAATATATCCCAGTTTCCATTAATGGCTTCATCTGACCGACACGTGATTGTTTTTACATGTTAAAACGTTGAGATGGCCCCCTAAGTGGGCCTGTACCAACCAAGAAAAAAAAATATATATGTTTTTTTATAAACACATTTCATTCAGCATTAGAAACTTATTATTTTTTTTACAACTGAAATTCTGGGAAGAACATCAAAATCAGCACCATTTAAATGTTTCCTGGATTCTTTCCAACGTGACACTCACGTTGACTCAACAGTAATTGATCTACAAAGTCACATGTCTTAGGCAAGTTTTTTGCTTAAATATAACGTTATATTATACTCTCTATGAATCTCTGTTGTAAGCATGCAAAGATGGGTGCCTCTCGTGGGCTTTGCTCTAACACAGTCCTGATTTTGCTTGTAGGAGTTAACAAATCCAAATCCAGCTGGTACAAACGACTTTATAATGACCGAGCACAAACTCGACTAGATGCGTGATTGTATCAGAGCCTACAGGTTTGTCAGCGTTGTTGGTGCTGAGAAAAGGCCTCCAGCAGTAACTTCTAACTCAAACCGTTCTGGCTATATGCAGCTGCAACATATTCGCTGCAAAACACTAAGGTTTTTTCTTCTTCTTTTTTTAACCTTCTTAAAGTTTATAACCATTTATAAATAACCTAAACAACAGTCAGTACCGTGATGCTTTTCATACACCTTCAGCTACGGGACGTGACTGATTGGTGTCTCGACATTTACAACTGATCTACAAAGATACCACGTCCCGGTTTAAACGGCAGGTTTTTGTGAGGCAAAAAAATAAATAAATAAAAGATTCGCACCTTTTAATGTGACCTCTTTAGTACGGGCCATTAAAATAAACTTAAAATCTTTTAAGGGGACAAATGAAAATTAGTTTAGTCAAAATTTCATCACATTAATACTTCATAATGTTCAACTACACAAGCTGGCTTCTTCTGAATTTTTCTTTTACAGAATCAGTTCATACACATTATTGTTATATTTCATCCCACATTTTGTTGTATGCCTTTTGCACTTAAAGGAATCTTGATACAATTGTATTTTTTACATCACATAACTCTGGCATTTTAATAGGGCTGCGTAGCCTCTTCAGAAACACAACATTTACCTCTCAACTGTTAGTAGTTGAGGTATACTGCTGACAAAGAAGGCAACTGTCCCCAAATGTCCTTAAAGGCAACATTGTCCATTATCACAGGAACTTGTCAGCAGAGGTTAATGAAACCAGACGAAATAAACTATAATGTTGTAGTGTAAATGGTCACATCTGAACTCTGACGGAGCACGAAGAACACAATCAATGAAAGGCTGCCAATCATGCAGGTCTTTGCAGTCTCAAACAGAGAACTGCAACACCCATCATGCCTTGCTGTGATGGAAAAAGTACAACATTGACTGACTAAAAAAAAGAAATATTAGTGTTTTGTTGTATATTTTGCCACTCTTTTCCAAGGTTTCACGACACAAAAGGACTGAACAGGCGCGTTATGCATAATTATAATGAATTGTGCTTAGAAATCAACCAAAAGAACAGTTCCCCATCTGATCGCATTGATGTAATAAGGACAGAAAGGTACAAAAAAAAAATTGTAGAAAACCACATTTGACTCACACGAATAAGAAATGGCCACTTATGTTAGTTCTCTATAAAAGACATACGGCAAACACCTCCGTAAGAGAAAACTAAAAAATTAACCATGTCTTTTAATTATTATTATATTTTTTTAAATATATTCTGCAATGTTGGTTTCAACCGTGTGATATAAACATGTAGATTTAGGCAGTAATATTCTAATCATACCAACAATTTAGACATATTCCTGGGCTTAACATTTTATCTGTCACTCAAAACATTTATTATTATTATTATTATTACTTATTTTTTGCCTACGTACATATCAACAGTCTTTTGTTATCACGATTTGTAATTCTCTATGCTCCAAAATGACTAACTCGTGCCAGGTTATGGGTATTTTGTTGGCAGGTTGCAGGGTGATTCTTACTGCTTTGATAAATTATCTGTTTTATAAGTTCATATTGGGTGAGTGAAGTAAGTGAAGATGGAGTGACATTGCTTATGGTGGATTCTGGACAAGATGGCGATTATAGGCCCTTCTTGGTTGGAGCGCTGAGTTTCCTCATCCCCTTTATCCTGCACAGCAAGTCGCGGACAAAGATCTAAAGGAGAAAAGTCAAAGAAAGTTAGACAGTTCAGAGGCAAGTATCAATTTCAATAAGTCTGTAAAGGAGATACGTAAATGCCGTCAAGAAAATTTAAATGTCTTTCTTCACTGTCGGTTGGATTCGGCTAACAAAGAAAATGCCTCCTTAATTAATCCTTAATTAATAAATACATTATTTTTTGACAGACAAGATTGATATGAAACCATATGGACTACAAAGTAAGATCAACTAAACTAAATAGGCCAAATATAAATCTGTTTTCTGCTTTCATGTTTATTTGCTCAGAAAGTAGAGGTAGAATAAAAAGTAAAGATTATTGTTAAAACAAAGAGGAGCACAAAACTAATCGAAAACCACATTTGCAAAATAGGAGCCTTTAATAAGATAAAAAAAGACTTTATTAGTCCCAGAAGGGGTAATAAAATGATTTGTCTCAGAATCAAGCAAAAGGTTACACTAATGATGCTGTCAGTATAAAAGTACCTTATTATGTGACTGAACTCATGATTTAATTCCAGGTGTCATCCCTTTTATTCACATTTAGCTGCATTTATCTTTTAACAGGCATATTTTTTTTTTCTTTAACCCCTCAACACCCTTTTTTTTTAACTTGTTGCTGCCATTTTCACCTTATATTTTAAATCTCTTCCCAAGGTCAGGGAGGTGCAATCTAACATACAGCAGGAGGCAAAGGTTGCTCACAGATATGTACTAACCATCTTGTATCTCAAATACCTCAAGTCTTCGCTTCTGATCTTTACTCAAATAAAAGCATGGGATTCTGAGTAGCTGTGTAAACTACTTTTTAATTCCTATGATGAGTAGGTAGAGCCAAAATGTAACACACAATGCTTTTGAGGTTTTTTGTATATCACAGTAAAGTTACATGTTATTTTTGGGCATCTATGATAAATATGGATCAAATTGGTGGCATACAAATAGTCGAAGGTGTATAAGCCCTGAACTTGTGATTAAACCACACACCCTACTGATGACAGATGGAGAGCTCAGACTGAGAAAATTCAGTTAATGTGATTGGTTGGTAAAACCTTTAATCACGCAAATAGCCTAATACCACCTCGTCTGAAACACAGACTCCTACCTCTATGAACATGTTACTGTTAATACTGCAAGTAATGAATATTATAAAGTCCCATACCGGGTAGCTTATAGTGTTTGTGCTTGTGAAGACGTTCTTAGTTAGGTAATCATTAGCACATTAGAACACGCCGCATGCGAGTGGTGCTTCCAATGGTGTTTTTACTCTAAACAAACTCACCTCTGTGGGTTTGTAGCAGTCTATTAGTGATTCCTGTGGAGAGAAGAAAAAAACATTGATGTTTTTAAAAGCACAGCAGACTCACTGTACAGTAACATAATCCCATACTGTTGTTTGTTGTAGTCAAGCCTTTTTAATTTGAATTTAAAACACACAAGTGCACTTAAATTATATATATATATATATATATATATATATATATATATATATATATATATATATATATATATATATTACACACTCACTCACACACATGCATCTTACCTGTAGTTTGCTGGCTCTCTCATCATCACTGTTGACCTCCAGCAAGTCATCAATGTCTATCTCTACCTCAGGCATCTCCTCCTCCTGAAACGGAAACACATTATTTCTTATAGAAGAGATGCAAAGGCTTTGAATGGGAAACTAAGATAATGAATATATATATATATATATATATATATTAAAAAAGAAACGATTTATCTTAGCAATATAAATATATATAAAATTATGCTGTTTGTGAGGAATATACATAATTCGGAAAAGTCGTTTTTCAGAGTTTGGCTTTTCAGTGGCTCTATGGTCTGAGGCAGTTTTCAGCAGAATGCCACATCCAAGCTCAATGTTTCATTTTATTTTTTTTCCACAAGCTTTTTTTTTTTTCCTTGCAGAGGCAGCAAGCATTAAGAATAAAGTTTTTCTACCCAGCTACCGCATCACATGTCCTACAGAAGTCGTCCTCTTGCAAAGCAGACTCTTCAAAAGGTACTGCGCAGCAGATTCCACTTATTTTTACCATCTTTGTTTGCTTGACATTTACAGAAAAAACACTTAGGCGCTTGGTGCTGTGAAACAAATCAAAGATCTTCTAATCACGTTCTACTACCTCTAAAGTGGGAGGACAGGTTTTTAGTGAGCTACCGAGCCGAACTCTTTAGTTCCATCTTCTCTTTATTCTTTCAAAAACAGAATGGTTTTTTAGCAATTGGTTTTGTTCCAAAAGGTCAATATTTTCAATTTCTTTGTCACCTAACTGCAGATTTATTAAATATTCTGGATAATTGTAACTGCAAATTTTGAAAATACTAATGCATTTACTGTAAATTTGACAAGAACGTGTTTATTGGGCATTTTTAATGGCAACCACATTACTATCTTTGTTTCACAACACATAAAATGAAGCTTCATCCCGAGGTCCAGGAGGTGCAATCTAACATACAGCAGGAGGCGAAGGTTGCTCACAGATACGTACTAACCATCTTTTCATAACAATGCCCGTGAGATGACTTCTCATCTATGTTGCTAACACAGCAGAGTGTGTGTCTGTAATACACCCAAGAGCACAACATTGTATTAAGACAAAGAACATTAAAGCAGGGATGATATTAGCCCCCAGATTTAGAGTCGCTGGGCTTAGTGTTGTGTAGGCAAGGTAAAATGAGCAGGAGAAAACCAGAGCAAAACATAGCCTAATGGTAATTTATGTGACAGAATTATAGACAGTTTGGTATAATTTAAGCAAACATAAAGTGATATTTTATTATTAATATTGTAAAACAAGGCTAGAAGACCTTGATTCTTATTACTAACATTTGGCATCTAGATATTTGTAGAAACAAGCTAACCTGCCGAACAAGAATGAGAAATCCACAAAACTTTAAAGTGGAGTGAATATAGAACATACGTTGAAAACAAGTGTTTGTATATACTGCATTATCTGTTTTTTGTCCTAATCTCCCAATCTCTCATTTGACAAACAATTTCATACTTTGGGGCGATTAGGATTATTATTATTATGGATGTTTGAGAATGATAAGAGTTGATCTTTTAATTTCTTAGTATTTTTTGGAAATACCTGCATATTGAATACCCTTCCACAAGTTTCCAACAACAGTTTGCTGGAAGTTCTGTCTTTTCCTCCACACAGAGTGTCAGATATGGACACCACCTTTTCAGCTCTGCCAAATGATTTTCCATTAGATTCAAATTGGGGCTTTTTGATAGACGCTACAAAATTATTGATTTTGTTGCCCTCAATTACTTTGTAACCAATTTGAAAACCCATTAAGGCCCAAGCTTTAAGTTCCTGTCCAACCTTTGAGATATTGTTTCACTATTTCCATATCACGTTCCTTCCCATGATGTTATCTATTTTGTAAGCTGAACCTCTTCTATGACCCTATAATAATGCAGTCACATCCAAAGCGGAGGATGGTGTTTTCCTAAGTTTTCATTTTTTCCCTCCAAATATAATGAAGGTCATTATGGCAAGTACTTCAATTTTAGTTTAATAAGACAACAGGACATGTCATCAAACATGAGGTTCTTTGTTACTTGTCTTGTAAACTAATCTGGGTTCCACTACGAAGAAGAAGCCAGTGCTCTATTATGTTAAACAATGATGCTCCCAATTAAGCGAAATATGTCAAAATAATGATTTTTTTGTTCTCAATTTGTTTAAAGGCATTGTCATTTTAGTGTTTTTCAAACTTCTGTTGCTTACATATTTGAAGAAATTATCTAAATAAATATCTAAAAAACATTTATTTCTAATATTTAGAAAACGGAACAAATTTTCTTTGATTTCAACCATATAAATTAACGTAGTTGATAATTTTTTAAGTGAGTGACTAATAAAATAAATGTAACAAATTAAAATACATTATGGCTCCAGATTTTGGGCAGTATGTAGGACTGTCGTATTGCAGCATTCTTCCCCTAAGGGCTCCGTACTTTTAAGCTAAATGTGTCATTCATGACAAATACAGAATCCGAATTGTGCAAGAACAAAATGGTGACTTCTTTTTTTAAGCTTTTCATGAGAACGTTACTGTTTTTGTAGTTACTGAAGCTTTCCCCCGGCATTTTTATTACCTCCTGACAAACTCTCGGTAACCCAACAGCAATATCCTTAACGTCTAATTATGTGTTTAAGGACCTTAAGTACTGCTCTCTGGTCAGATGAAACCACTTAAAAGAGTCCGGCCTTTCAGGTCTGAATAGCTAAACACCACCAGATATTTCTTGGTGAAAAGTGAAACCGTTTCTACCAAGAAGCAGCTTGGATTTGCAGAGAAATAAGAATAAATGATGTAAAGCGAGTTAACGACGCCACAGAGTTTTACCTCAAGACCTTGAGGGTCATCAATCACTCACTGACCTCTGTGAGAGGCTGATTTGTTTCAGTCGTCAGCAGGCAGCCCATCACCCCGCATCACTGTGATTGGTGATAACTACAGACATGGCTGGAGTGTGAAGTATGTCTGTCTGCAATTGCCAAGCTGCATACAGATCCTCACATTCAAACAAGTTGTTGCCCCCATTAATCTTTGCTCTTGCCTTCAGATGTATCAGATGCAAAAAAAAAATAAAAAATGTAAAGGCCAGATTTAAAAAAGACAATCTCACACAGCTTTCAGGAAAACGTTGCAGATATTTAGTCCTCCGCAGTCGAGGGCAAGCGCTTAAAATAGCCTGAACCCGTTCCACTGCCCTCAGTTAAATTTAACAGAGTGATGGCATACAACACCACAGGCAGAGCAGCCAAGCACATGTTTTAAAACTGCAGAAAGAGTTTCAATAAAGTGCAAGTCGGCACCCTATACACAGAAGTTGCAGCTGTTGCAGACAATGTCTAATTTGTGCTTTTGAATATGAAAAAACGAAAGATATAATGATGACAGAGTTGGTATGTGAAGAGGATGTGTGCACAAGAAGTAGTGTTTTACTGGTGATGAAGGCAACTTTGTGAAGACCGTGTGCGAGAACTAGCAAAGAACTGAAAGCCTGACAGAAAAAAAAGCACAAAGCTGGTCTGTCAGCTTGTGAGTTTGCAGTGTGTGCAGACATCTGAGAGCACATGTGTGTCGGGATTGTTTTCGCCGTCACCTCGGCAGCCGGCAGCGTTTTTCAGTCTGGTTCAGCTGCGGTGAGGTGGATCTGGGCAAATGTGAGGAGCCTTGCCCTGTGAGTCAACACAAACCTCATTTAGGTTTATAGAAACGCCATCTATGAACAAAGGTGCAAGCAAATGCTTCACTTGGCTAAATACCTTGCTGTCATCCCTATTCATAACGTTCTTATGTGAACCTGACCGACTGGTTTCATATAATTGCAGTTTTAAAGGAGATAATTACACACTTGCTAATGCATTCAGGCCCACAGTTTCAGTTTAGGAACAGTTAAGAGACGTAACACCAGTTATATCCAAGCCTAAGCCATCAATGGATTTAAATTATTTCATCAGCTTTAATAATCATAAAAAAAAAAAAACACAGAGCAGGTCTTTCAAACCAAGAAACAAGACCTAACTCAATGCATGCTTTTATTATTAAATGCAAAAGCACACACTGATGTGTACTAAAAAGTACTCCAAAATGGATTTTAATAGATATTCACAAAATATGAAACCCTCAAATTTAAAGGACACACTTTTTTTCTCCAATGACTTCACATCTATGATACCTAAATATGTTAATTCCAACCCACATACAATTTTGAGCTACTCCAGCTCCTTGCTTTTACCTGTCAGCCTTTTTTACAAATATTTTAGGCATAAATTACTGGGGTTATTAGAAACAAAGAATTGGCTTGATACTGACAAATTATTTCAAGTACAATTACAGAAATGAACAAATTACAGATGCGTTTATGACAAGTTTTCCTAAAAATTACGTTTGAAGTGTTGTCTAGAAAAGGTGATAGCATTAAACTCCTCAGCATATAAACATGTTGATCTGCTAGAAGCGCACCAGTGTCGCTGTACAGGAGAAAACAAATCTGTCTAGACACAATTAGCACACTAAAGTGTCCTGTGTAGGATAGTGAGGGGATCTGAGGAGGTAATATGAGAGTTTTAGGATCTGGTTTGTTGCTGCTGGAGGGACAAAGCTCTGAACATAGTCATGTGAACATATTCTGAACTTGGTTTGAACTCCTGTTATCGAGCGATTCACTGCAACATCAAAAGCAGAACCATCAGACTGCTACACAGCTTTCTGCTTTAAGAAATTATGCTTTGTATGTTACAGCACCAGTTTTATATCTTTGTTCCATTAAAAGAGAAGGGAAAAGTTAGGAATTATTGTACAGATTTAGCTGTTAAATAAAGTAAAAATCTACCAATGTACAATT
>JAVLVB010000319.1:127038-155007 GCA_032876305.1 Orestias chungarensis | reverse complement strand
TGAATCTAGCAAGGATAGATGTTTAGAGGTCCGTGCTCCTTTGCAGCTTTATGTCCCCCCCCCCCCCCCCAAAATCCCCCCCAATTAAAACACAAATTACTTGTTGTATGCTCTACAGTGCTTAATGGTATCAGGTTCACGACAGAGTGAGCTTGAAACGCTTAAACTGCTTCTCAGTTATCTTTTAAAGTTATGAAACAGGGAGTTTAGGGAGTTCCATCTATTTAAAATTACTTTTAAAAAAGCAACATTTAATTTGATTTTAAAATTAACAAGACTTTATGTTTTAAAATTGTAGACAAAACAAAAATAATTAGTGATTAGTGATAAGTTTTAGTGGATGCAAACAAATATAGTTTACAGTAATCAGTTTAATGAGCTTCTGTTACACAGGGTTGCAGATTGTCTTTCCAAAGTAGAAATAAAATAAAATGTGTCTAAACTGAAATATTGATTGTCTGTCATTTATTTGAAAGAAGATAACAAAAAGATTGGAATCATGATGTTTCAACAGTACATGTGAGATGATTTGAAGTTTAATCTATTTTCTTCAATACACCCTAACAATATATTGCAAGCAATTATCTTCCAATGTCACCTAATAACAAACAAAGTGAGCCTGTGTGTCATTTAATCTCACTGTTAGTACAAATACTTTGTGGTGAAATAATATGGCCCATTTGCAAATGTAACAATTTAGCAATCTGAATTTGTTTTCATTTTAGTCAACTTACTGAAGTGGGAAGTAATGTTTTAGGGGAAATTAATTTATTTTTACCTTAATTGTTTGTTTCTCTATACAAAGATGTTAATTTAATTATTTTTTCTTCTTCTTTTAGTTTAAGTCTCACTGCTTATTTTTTGGTACCCTTTTCATCCTTCCATATGACTAAAATTAGATAAGATTTATCAAAGTCTTTCTCTTTTTTTAGTTTACAAAAATGTGATGAGATCCAAAGGTTGGGTGGGAAAATCTTTTCACAAAACCTTTCCAAATGTAGCTTTTATAAAGGAGTGGCAATAAAGCCAAATTGCCTTCTTTTGTGCATATACCACTGTGGAATCCCAAAAGACTTGCAGCTGTTAAAGGTATTAGTCATTTCCTTCCATTTTGATATCATGCTTAACTTGGACTTGGTCACATACAATCCCTTTGGAATATATACAGTAGAACTGAGTGGCTCTGACTTGACAAGATGTTATAAATTCAAAGAGACATGAACATGTTTTCACTTTAGTGTATCTTATAGGTAAGGAAAAAAATCCACAAAGAATAGGACAGACCCATAAATCAGATAAAATGAGATTTGGTGAGCACAGATAAATGGGTCACCGTGATGATGATGGTGAGGAGGAGAAGGAAGAGGAGGATTGTACAACAGTGTAAAATCTCCTAGCTCAGCTTTCTTCCTCTGTATTCTGCCACAGTGTGTCACATCAAAGAGTCGGGGAGCTCAAGGTGGGATGTAACTATCCCCTGAGATTAAGTTATTAAGGGTGGAGGAAGTGAAAACACTGAATGTACAAGGGGTGATGGGAAAATTACTCGAAAGGATCAAAATGAAGGAAACCGATGCTAAAAACAAATTGTTAGAGGGAAGAGACTCTGCCTAGGTTACAGATACGGTAGGGTCCGCATGGATTTCATAGTTCTCGACCCTCCCCCACTTTTAATACATTCCTGCCCGCCGCATGGTGCAGCAGTTTGCTAAAACCATAACGCAGGAATGATGTGACTTTACTGGGTGATGCCAGCAGCTGCAGTCACAGCTCTTTCCCACGCTGATTCAGCTCTACTCCAGAGGACACTATATCAAAAAGGAGATACACTAGAAAACAGAGAGAAATCCACAAAGGAACCTCTGTGTGCATACCATTTTACATCATTTACCCCTTTAATCCTAACAATTATGCTAGTGAGTCCATTGTTTTTAAGTGTATCTCTAAAATCAGCTTTTATGCAACGTGTTTTTGTTTTGTGCGTTGTTGGCCCTGCAGCTGAAAACCAGTCATTTACATACATTTACATAAACTATTTCATGAACTTCCAAATGTCTGTACTTTATTTAGGTCAGTGAGGATAATCAAAAATGAATTTAGTTTTAGAAATGTCAGAATAATTAAACATTTTTAAGACATATTTTAATTAGTTTTTTCATCTTCATACATTGTAAAACTCTAATCTGGCTTTTTATTTTACAATTGAAATGTTATGTTACATTTTAGAAATAACTCCTTCAGTCAATTGCTTTAACTTTATCGCAATATTTTGTGGTATTATTGTGATAATGATAAAAGTAATGTTGACAAGCACAAATACCTCCCTGGAATACCATGCCAGTTTAAAATAGACTTGTTTATGACACAATTTACAAAAAGTAGTGAAAATCAGTAAAGCACTTTGAATTTAGCCTCTCCTGGAACAATCAGTAGGACAAAAAAGTATGAAAAAAATCCAGCTGGCTTTTTTTATTTATTATTTATCATCATTAATCTTAATTTAACTTTGATGATAAATCAAAATTCTTAACATGATCGGAAATTTTTCACTATAATGACGAACAATGAGATAAATACCCACCACTAGTTTTACTGCATACACGCTTTGTGTGGGAACTTTCCTGAGGTCTCAAGGGGTAAAGGTGAATCAGAATAAGAAAGGTTTCAGTTTATTTAGAGATCTAATTTTTTTTAAATTGAATAAAAGCCTATATGTAGCAAAAAATTATTTGAAGTTTTCTTGAAAGTAGCAAAATATCATTTTCGTGAACTTGACATCACGTCTTGTCTTTTATGCATTGTTACACCCCTACAATACATGTGTTTTTACAGTGCATGTAAGAATCTGGTTTTAGCTTTTTGTTTCCCAAACTGTTGACTTTCTCTGGTTTAACTACTCCTTCTGGCAATTGTCCGCTGCACCTTTCTGTTCTATCATTATTTACTTTACAATATTAGTTGGTCAAAGGTACAGACCTTATACAGTAAATGGACTGTACTTCTATTATCTACTGTGCAATGGATATAAAAGTTGCTAAACATGTTCAGGTCATTCAGATTTTGAAATGACACAAAACTACAAGATGCTGCTGTCAAGCTGACCACACTGCATTCATATCTTGAGTAAACAAACCATCTATTCTACTAAGCCCTCTTAAAACCTGAGCTTCTCTATATCAGAGGCAGTTTAATGGAGGTTTTCAAATCTACAGTTAATTATTATGTGTTGTAACTAATCCCACTCTAAGAGCTCTTCATAAACAGCTTGTATCAGTAGCTTTACCTGAACATACTCCATGATAAGTATTACTATCAAACAGAAACATTCCAGAACTGGTTAGGGAGACAAACAAAATGTTGCAGTGTTTGAAATCCAGACAGTTTTACACTGAGGCAAATGAATAGACAGCTGAGGTTCAGTCAGACCTTTGCCCTTCCTGCAAACCAAACTATCTGTCTGAAAACATCGATAGCATTGAGGTCAAACGCAGCCAGCCATTCACCAAACAAGAGGAAGTCAGAGTGCTAGAGAATATATTAGAAAATCAAAAGTTCCACCTTTTGTGGAAGCAGAGATTTAAATGAGATTAAACAAGGCTGTTCAGGAATAAGATCAAGTTTTGTTTGCAAAATAAACGCACTTCTTTACTGTCCCGTCCCACCACTTTTGCATGAGCCATTTTGCACATGCAAAGGTGCATTAATAAGAAAATATACACACACATACACATCCTTATACTTCAATCTAACCAAAGATTTTATATTGATTCCTATTCTCAATAATATTTATGTCTAACTTAAACATTAATCCTATCCTAACCCTGATCATTACCAGCCTACTCCTAAGCATAAAAGAGTAGGTCCACCCTTTTAAGGTCATAAGACCTATTCATCTCACAATGTTAGTGAATATGCCTGAGAAAGTCCTGAAAGAAAACTCAACCATGAACACAAAAGGACAGGAACTTAGCCATTTGGCTTTGAGTCAAAACAACCACCAGCCTTCTCTTTCTGCCATCTTGTCGTTGCAAATGGAGACAGTTTTGCATGTCCTCCTTCCAGCTCGGAGCAAAGAAAGCGAGAGTCCATGTTTTTTATACGGCCAGGTCATAACTCTACTGAAAGAGAAATCCGTCTGTGTCTTTGCTAGTGTGTGAGTAGGGATGTCGGTGCAAGACAAAAATGTCTCTGTAATGAAAATGGATAGTGAAAAGATTTTTTAAAAAGAGGAGTACATGTAATTCCTATGATATCATTCCCTGATATTAATTTAATTCAGGCATATAATGATTGGATCAAGGGAACATGACAATATAGGATTCTTGAAGTTCCAATGCATTCGTGTTAAATCATGTAACTACATCCTCAAATGGTTATTACCTATTTTAAACAAAACCCACATGAATCCCGCTGGAGGAAGGATCACAAATTGAAAGTGCAGAAGCATGAAATGAAGTAAACTGATGTGGACGACTGCAGACAGTTAAAATGAGGATAGAAGAAGTAGCTCTGGCAAAAAATGAAGGGCCAATAAAACACACCATAACCTTTGTCCTCAGTGTTGATTTTTGAAATTGACACCTGGTGCTGCCAGTGTGTCTCAGCAGCTGGTGGGTTTTCTGGTGGCTGAGAGGCCTCCTTGTCAACACCTCTGATTTGTTTGGCAGCAGGTGTGTGTCTGTGTGTGTGTGTGTGTGTGTGTGTGTGTGTGTGTGTGTGTGTGTGTGTGTGTGTGTGCTCAAGCGCAGGTCCTTGGCGAGTTTCTATTTTTTTGTCCTTGCAGTTTAAATGGCGACTATATAAATTTCCAAGCATGATTACTCTAAACAGAAGACTGACCTTCCTTCATCTCCCTGTCCGTGGAAACGAGAGTGCAGCTGTTATAATCTAATTGATAGCCGCTTCTCTGGTTAAACAACGATTCACTTTCACAGTTCGCAGTCAACTCCATGAAACATTTTCCACATTTAGTCCAGTTATTTAAAACCAACCTTATTTTATTGGGATTTTAAGTGATGGACAAACACAATGTAGTACAAATTTGTGAAAACCTGAGTTAGATTTATTGTTTTTCGTCAAGAGAATGACGAGTCAGGACTTCTTGAGGTTATCTTATAGCAACAGCTTACTTCTTGCCACACTCTCTTGTGTTTCTTTGTAGAGTGTCAACAGATAATCCACGTGAGAATGGATCTCCACATGTATCTCTCGGTTGCTTTTCTGATTGATGCCATGTTTGAAAAGACTGTCCGTGAATCTGGGCCGCCATATCTTGATAGCTTTTCTGCTAGGCCATATTCCATTTTGTACAAACTAACTCAACATCATGTGAGAAGTTCAAAACGTTTGATATTGCTTCATAATCTAACTCAGCTTTAACCCTTTTTTGTTCTTTCAGGCTGTAATGTTAAAAATCCTATAAAAAAAAAGAAAAAAAAAAGTCATGAGCAGTATGAATGTTTTGCAAGTCACTGAACCTGTTTGGTTGTGTGTGCTTGCAGAATGCTGTATCGAGTAACCCTTTATGTAAAGTAATACTCCTATCAGTATATGCCGATGTGTGTTTTCCCCCGGCATGCTATTGAACGCTTCTTAATGACTTGAGTTTGAATTACTCTCCTCTGGTTCTATATGAAGACCATGTGGTTGCTCCCGTTTCACAGTAAAATAACACATGAACAAACCGGAATGCCTTCCTCCAAAAAATGCCAGTTTGAAATGATCTACCAAACCTTATATAATCCAAGGTGGACAGGATGAGCGGTTGTATCAAGAAGAGGCTTTAACTCAATGGATCGTTTTGCCCCTCCGTTTGGTCTGAGTATGTACACTGACCTTCCAGATCACTGTCATGCTCATCTATTCATAAAAGGTCTACACTGTGCATCTGCGAAAGTGTAAAACAGTATCATCAGCCATAAAAAAAAGACCACATGGCTTCATACAGACCCACAGACACTAACAACCTGAGGGCAGAAGCCTTGCACACCAACAGCGCCTGTGCTAGCAGAGCCACTGGAAAGTAGGGCAATTCTTCTACTTATTTGCATCTCCAAGGCACACACATGGTACAACATGCAGAATGCAAGTGTATATTGGATTTACTGCTGCCAAGTAAGGGTTTAAGTCTTGCATTATTGTCATTGATTGCGCTTAGACACGCAGATCCATCAGTGCGCTGACACGTTCTGCCTTTTAATCATCCTAAACTGGACCTTTGCATTAACAGGCACTCCATTAGAGTCCAACTCATCTTCTAAAGCAGAGTGGGGAGTGCGTTGGTGAGTCAGTCTTCACAAACCAACAATAAATTATGATTTCTTTCGATGAATTAAAACACAACCAACGACACAAGGACTAAAAGGAAATATGCATTTGTCAAAAAAATAAGATAACAGAAAAAACAAAGAAAAAGCAGAATTAAATGTTCATATTTAAGGTTACACGGGGAGCCTCAGGGTCTTAGCTTTGTTTTTCCCTGATTCTGTTGGCAGCAGTGACCTTCAGTGTGTACTGGAGCGATCCACAGCCGAGTGAAAAGCAGACAGATTGGGGCTGTCCTCCAGTATGTTGGACCCAAACGCAAAGTTTTAGCCGTAATGGTCCCTCTTTGTTCCAACCCTGACATCCGGTCACGCGACATAGAATCAGATGCTGGAAACTGATACAAAACATGAATGTCTCCAGTAGGGTGGTTGTGTTTGGGCTTAAAAATTGGGTGAAGAGTTCTTTCATCGAAACCCTAAGTTTAGATGCTTAAATTTAGAAACTACACCTCTCCTTCTGTCCTGCTAACCCTTCCCCGATTACCGCAAATGAGTGTTGCTGGAAAGGGATGTCAAGGTATGCTGTGTCAGCGAAGGGATTTTAGCTTAGTGGGACAGGATGGATGGATGGATAAGTATTAACAGTTAACAACAAGTTAGAATGCTAATGTTATTTGCTAAAGCTGATGGTTCTAACCACTATTTGTCAAAAACAATCTCTTTCCATTTTACGATTTACAACCTTAGATAAGCCTGCTGACAAGATTTTACCATTACATGTTTGTCATTGGTTAAATAACAAACAATTTAATTAGTGCAACTTTCACTATGATTTATATGTGCAGCATCCATGCGATTCAACTTAAATGTTAAAGGCATAGGAGGGGATCTTTAGCTCATTCTCATTTTCGAAACACTGCGCATGCGCCACCTCATCTCCAGTAACCCCCCTCTGATATCGGGAGTGCGCAGGTCCTCAGCACATGCAGTCTGTTTACATCTGCGGGACCACAGCCTTTGGCGCCGCATCGGACTTATTACAGAATTTATTGCTTTTAAGGCAATGAATTAGCTACCAAAAGCTTGTACAATAACATTTGATAGTAATTAATGATTATCAGTGATAAATAATCACGCCATCGGGTAGGATTTTCTGACGGACCCTGCGTAGCGTTTACAACACTTGTGTCAAGTCAACACAAATCCTTCTAAATGAGCAGGTATAAGCTCATTACCTGTCTAGCAGAAGCTCTGCGACGGCTAGACAGGCTTTCAATGCCCGCCACCGCACAAAGCAGTAATCTCAGAGATAAACTAGTGTTTTGTTAAACTCTTCAACCGTCTTTCTTTTTTTCTCAGTGACTTCGAACACGGTTTTTCTCTTGCAAGCTTCTATTTTCGCTGCCGTTACGGGGAGAACCTCTCTTCAATGGTGAATGATGCATCTTTTCCGTCCCGTTTTACTTCCTAAACAACAATCTGCGCATGTGCGAATTCAAACACGGGCTCGCATTGTACGAGTCAGGTGGGTGGGGACATTAGTGATGACAGCCGGTTATTTTTCACCACCGGTCGTTTTTGATTGGCTGTCATTTTCAATGGGATTTTCCATTGAAATTTTTCTACTGAAAAGATAATCTCCTATACCTTTAATCAAACAATGTAGAACATGTAATAATTTCAAATCTCTTAAAAGTTCTTCAATTATGAACTTAATATTGCATAAGTAATGGAATCTAGTTTTCGTAGTTTATAAAAATTCTACATTAGCAAACAACTTGCCGTGACTTTCACTAACAAACACAAGATACTTTATGATAGTCCCTAGGGTACTATCAGGTTTACCTATGCAACTGATACCGAGGATGACCTTTAAGCAAGATCAGCGTGGTCAACTCTGCAGCCTCCCAACCCTTCATGTATCTAACCCACACATACTTGAAGCAGACTCCAAAATCCAATTTTAGTTTCAGCATGGAGGTGTGGATGGAGTGTGACTTCCTGTTTACCCCCAAGTCAGCAAAGCTTGTTTGTAAGCAATAAAAGCCACCCGCTCAAATACCAGAATCCTGATGAGGTGATGGGACAGCTTTAACATACTCCGAAATGAACTCGTGTCAACATCATCGGGGACTGCTTTCAGTATCGGCTTTTCTTAAAATCCTTCCAAAACCATGGGTCACCTCAGGCTAATCTGGCAGGCGAACCAGAAGGGATCATCATATGATATTATCCTATTTTCTATTTGAAAATATATGAAGGTGTAATTATGCTGGCAGTTTCTGCAGCAGAGATAAATTGAGATATGAGTTCATCAAACAGAATTTTTTTTTTTATGTTTTAGTTTCATTATTAATCTAAAATTCAATTTGCATTAATTACATCCTGCTGATGGAAGTCTGATGTGTAGCAAGAACTCAGTCAGCTACAAAACTGTTTAGCCAATGCAGTTGGAAACAATGGGTACAGCTTACTTTAGCTTAAAGAAAAACAAAAGCAGAGCAATAAACAAGACCATAAAGACGGGGAGAAGCTCGCAAACAAGACAGCGGACATCAAAACCCACCGGATCGTGTTGAAGGGCTCCATCAAATTTCACATACATAGCATGTACAACACATGGGAGACACAAGTCTGGAAATTCAGGAAATGGTGCACACATGCAGCGTTTATTAGCCTCAGGTTTGCGTAATATTTGCATCGCAATGCTGCCATTTATTGCAGTGACGTGTTCGCAGAACCGGTTTGGATGTTGGCAGCCAGTATCAAGCTGTGATTTTATTTTTTTTGCCTGTGTTTCAAATTCATGGTATTTTTTAACACTTTCTTCCGGTAAAATCGCAAAACGTAAAGAATTGTATTGGAATTGTATCTGATAGACCTGATAAAATTGTGCATAATATCTAGGCGAAAGGAAAATGAATGCATCAATGCATCACATTAAATCCCGATAAAAACATCAAGGTTTGTACCCACAATGTGTTAGCATGCAAAGGAATTCAAAGTGTGTCTACGCTTGAGCTGCACTGTAAATGGATGCACACCTATAACTCCAATTCCATACATTGTCCCCCCCCCCCCATGATCTAGCAATGCTGTATTCCTTTTGTGGAGTCAGTGCTACTCTGTGGTTGTGCAGACTCTTGGCTGTCGGGGGACACGAGTCAAAAGAGGTGGTTAACCCAGTGCCCTTCTTTCCATCTTCCTGAAATCCCCCATCCCCCTACACAAATCTACATGGCAGCATACTGTATGTGGCAGAGAGCAGAGTTAGTGGAAGGGGGATTTGCTGCCATCCAGACCCTAAGACTCTCTCTCAGTTCGTCCACATATGCTCACAATTGCAACCCCCCCCCCCCCCACACACACACACACACACACACACCACCCCTTCTTTGTAAGTGTTGAAGACTGCAACATGCACAAATACAAGCACAATAAAACACAGCAATAGATGCACCCCATGAAAAAGGATTTGAGTTAAAGGGCCATGATTTTACAAGAATAAGATGTGGGTCACTTATCAACTGAGGGGGGGGGGGAGGGGGTTGCCTACAAAGATATTAATGAAAGGGGCAGTTTGGGTCATTAAATAAAAAATTGCACAGATTTTATAATCTGTATAAATGGAGGCACACAGTATATCTACAAGCTTTGCAGGTGAGGAGGAGCACTTTGTCTGCTGAGTCTACTTTTTCCCCATCCTTTGCTCAGTGATTGAGACAAATACAGCAAATTTAATGAGAATGGGAAAAGTTGGAGGTAAAAAAAGTGGGTGGTCTGAACGTTTTGAGCGTGTTAAGGGGAGAGAAAAAAGAACAAACAAAAAACAGGCACACTGCTCGATTGAGACTAATAAATCAATGCAACCACAAAGTGATTTGCTTAAAGTCATGCATTCATGTGTCAGGTGCCTCCGTCCTTCACTCACCTCGCAGTCATACAACTCGCTGAGCTGCTCGATGATCCACTCCTCCAGCACCAGCCTCTTGCGCAGCTCCTTCCTGTCGTATTTGACCGTCACCTTGCCGTGCTTCTTCTGCACCGGGTCGTCGGTGCCGCTTTTGGGGCCGGAGCCCACGCAGCTCACCGCGGGCGCGCCCTGGAAGAAGACGCGGCCGGCGGCGGCGGGCAGAGCGGCGCTGGCCTCGGTGCTGGCGGCCGACATGGCTAGGATCAGAGAGCCTGCGTGTGTGTGTGTGTGTGTTTGTGTGTGTGTGTGTGTGTGAGTGTGTGTGTGTAGGCGGTGGAGGAGGGCTCGACTGCTTTGGATAGAGATGTTTGTTAATGAAGTGAAGAGGGGGAGGAGGTGAGAGGGAGAGAGAGGACGAGACGCTGCGGTGCTGCGCGGCAGACAGGAGGATGTGCGGCGGCTTTTAAAGAGCTGCTATTTAAAGCGCAGCGCTGAGAGGGAGGAGCGAGCGCTGCGAGAAATGATGGATGAGCAAAATAAATAAATAAGAATAATATTGCCTTCTGTAATCAAAAAATATATAAATAAATTGGATGATATGAAGAGGTAAAGGAACAAGCGTGCGACGATGAGAGCAGTTTCCCCACAGGAATATGGATTTTCACTATTTGATATAAATCTAATCCCAGAGGTGGAGTTACATGAAAATTGACTGGATTCATGTGGGGAACAACCCAAAGAAGACACAAGTCTTGGTTTTCCATTTAACCCATTGTAGGATTTTATATTAATATTCCTATTCAAAGTAACCATAAATAAACATATTTTCTTCCATAACTCCTGAACCACTAGTCGCATCTGCATATAAATCAAATGTATGCATGTGGGGAAGCAGACAAATAAGACACAAGCCTTGTTTTTTCATTTAACTCTATACTTTATATTAATATTCATAATAAAAATAACCACAAATGAACACATTTTCTTCAATAAATATTGAACCACTGGTCCCAGTTGCATATAACTCAAATGGATGCATGTATGGAAGAAGCTAAAGAAGACACAAGTCTTGGTTTTTCATTTCACCTCTTCTATGATTTTATATGAATATGAATAAGTAATATAACCATGAATAATCTTATTTTATCAATAACTCCTGAACCACTAGTCCAAGTTGCATAAAAATCAGATGGATTAATGTGGGGAATAAGACAAACAAGACACAAATATTGGTTTTCCAATTGACCTCTTCTATGATTTTTTATTCATATTCATATTCCAAATAACAATAAATAAACATATTTTCTTCAATAACTCTTCAACCACTGGTCCCATTTGCATAAAAACCAGATGGATTAATGTGGGGAATCAGCTTAACAGGACACAAGTCTTGGTTTTACATTTGACCTCTTCTATTATTTTATATTAATATTCATAATCAAAATAACAATAAATAAACATATTTCCTTCAATAACTCTTAGCAGAGTTTTGCAGAGATTATTAGAAAGGGTTCAAATGTTCCTGCATTTACGAAAATATTATTCTAATAATAAACAAATCTCAGTGCTGAGTAGTTATATTTCCACCCTTAAAAATAAGCTAGTTAAATAACTTTAGCGCCATCTATAGGCCATGTTAATCCATACAACTATGGTGGACCAATCAGGTTTTGTTCTTGTTTGAACTGTTCATCTTTCAGTAAGCATTTATGAATTAAATCCTAGCCCAGGGTGTTTGAATCAAAATTAATATACGGAACTCTTGTTTTGTTTTTGTTTTTTTATTTAGCCTAAAAAGAAAATGACTTCACATAATGGAATAAATTTTATCTCGCAAGCACATGTGATTGATACTGAGATTTTCATAGATGGCCTTGCAAAAAGGAGTAAATACATCATGCTGCCAGAGACAGGGTAAGTTGCCTTTGTTTGTGTTTGATCGCTCCAGTATTTTTCAAACCGTCTCAGATTTTCACATATTTTTGCTTCAGATGTGAAAAAACAAAAGAGAATAAATCAGAGTAGATGGATTTACAAATCATATGAAAAGGGCTGCTTATATTCCAGAGAGTTTTAGATTTAGTTTGCTCAGAGATGCATATTTAGTTGTTTGTTTAGGGTTTTAGCTCAGCATAGAGAGAACAAAGTGAAACATTAACCTCAAGCCAGGACTTTGAAACAGACTTTTACCTTGAACTAATTATTATTATTTTTTGTTTTTTTACACGACCTGGCTTAGCTGGGGAATGTTTTACTTTTACAACACAGAGCCGAGCTCTTGAGCCTCTCCTTGTGTTCTGACTCAGCATAAAGCCCACTTCAGATAAGAAGAGGTCTGCACTCAGCAAAGGTAGTTCCTCTCATACGTGCAGCTGATCGGTCAATCATGGCTCTCCTGTCTGTCCTCACACCCGTCCTCGCTCTGGTCCTGTGCCTGGTGGCCGGCTTTCTTTTTCTAAGGTCTCGGGCGCCACAGACCAGTCCAAGGGACGGAGGTCAAACTAAGGGGAGCTCCGAAAAGGACTTCAGACCCTGGGTGGATCAGGACTTGCAGGATGAAACAGAAACAACTCCAGGGGGAGAAGGTGAGATCTTTAATTTTATACATGTTGTTTTGACTATGGTTCATGATTTTTGTTGGATATACTTTATAACTTGATGTGCTGGTTCAGATATTTTTGGTACCCTTCTACAAGCCTCACCTCAATGGTTCCTGGGATGTTGGTCCTCTTATAGACATTACCGTAATTAGTGAAATTTTTTATTTGTAGGGGTTGACAATAAATACCAAATTCATCAACATTACAATATAAGTGGCCACAGCATTTATTTTTTCTCCAAACGCAATAATGGTCAATAACGACAAACACTTTATCTTTACTTCAAATGCTGTGAACAGGGCTATCGAAGGTTTGCAAAACCACAATCTGGGCATTTTCAAATTGTTTAAATTTGATTACTCTGGGTCCTTTTTTAAGCGTATTTTAAAACACATGAACGCATCTAACTATTTTTATTGTAGTTACATAAACGTATAATTTTAAATGAATGCACCCGTTTATGAATGAGTTTAGATGTCATATGCATCAGGTTTTGTTTGTTTCACTTGACATCTTTCTAGATGAAGATGAATTGGTGGAAAACCATGGAGAGGTGGACCTCGCACATGTGCCCTATTCACCACAGCGTTACCCAGAGGCGACCATGCTGCAGAGGTCCAAAGACTTTTACTCCTTAATGAACCAGCGAAGGTCTGTCAGGTCCATCAGCCCCGAGCCGTTTCCGCGAGAAGTCATCGATAAGGTCATCCTCACTGCAGGCATGGAACGTTTCAGTGTTGAATTTTACCGCCCTTAAGTAGGAACACAGGCAAACATAACTGGGATTTTAAACCCATTCTCTCTCTTTTTTTTTATATGTGCTTATCGACATGTTCTGCACCTGTTTAGGGACAGCTCCGAGTGGAGCTCACACAGAGCCCTGGACGTTTGTTGTGGTGTCAGATCTGGACACAAAGCACAAGATCAGACTTACTGTGGAGGAAGAGGAGGATTTGAACTACCGAAAGAGGATGGGAGATAAATGGGTGCATGATTTGGCCAGGTTAAGGTGAACATATGTACTTACTCCGCATCTTTTTTTAAATAAGCGTCTGATAAAACGGACAACATCTGTAATTTAATATATATTTCAGCTTAAAATAAATCTGCGAATCCCACAGGATTTACACTTGTTTCTGAAATACAGGACAAACTGGATTAAGGAATATTTGGATGTAGCTCCGTACCTGATCCTCATTTTCAAACAGACTTATGGGATCCTACCAGATGGCAAGAAAAAGACCCACTATTACAATGAAATCAGCGTCTCGATATCCTGTGGAATCCTGCTGGCTGCCTTACAGGTCTGGCATACAAATATTCCATGACATATAATACACTAATGCTTGCATTTAATTATCATTAAAAGAAGACCATGGTGTTTAATGTCAAAAAAAGCATGTTATTTTCTGTCTGTCAGAATGTGGGCCTCGTAACCGTGACATCAACGCCCCTGAACTGCGGCCCACAACTCCGGCTCCTCCTCAAACGGCCGGCCAATGAGAAGCTGCTGATGCTGCTTCCGGTGGGTTATCCCGCTGCTGACGCCACTGTGCCAGACCTGAAACGAAAACAGCTGGAAGAGATAATGGTTGCCATCTGAACAAGATAGAGACTGTACCATGTGGAAACCAGCTACAGGATCTTTTGAACAATAAATACTAATACTCCTTAAGGCTGCAAAGAAAAACAAATGACATTTGTTTGGGAAAAGGTTTTTGCATCATCGACTGATTCAATGCCACAGATTCCTATAGTATAAATTATTAACCTGATATTCCTCCCTAAATAATATGTATTAGTGTTTTTTATTTAGTTTACTTCCACCACACAAGCATACAATCACTTAAGTCTCTTTAGGCATGTAATTTGCATATTCTTTGTGTGGATGCATAGGATTTCTTTGGAAACACTGGCCTTCTTGCAACTACTAAAAACATGTTAGGTCAATGTGTTACTCTAGATTGCCTTTAGGTATGAGTGTCTACGGTTGTGTGTTGTGTGTGAGTGTGTGTGTGTGTGTGTGTCACTTCAAACAAAATGATTTGTGCATATTATTTGTGCTCAGGGTGGCCAACATAGAAAACTTTTCATGCAGTGTAAATGTAGTAATGGCAACCTGTGGCACATTTCAAAAGGCTAATTACCCCCACATATGTGTTTTGATTGTGTAAGGAAGTATACATACAGCGGTATAACATACAAATTACGAACAAAATGCCCCGGATCAGATAAAAAACGTAATTAAAGGATTATATTGTCTTATAACGATATGTTTTGATTGAATTTAGATAGCAAAACTGTATAAAGTCACACCCCTGTAAGAGAATATGGGTTCCCTTATTGCTTTGTGGACTATTTCTTTGGTCAAAGTGTGAATGTGAACCATAGCTTGTGCCTATTCTAGCTCTTCAGCAGCTAGTGACAGGGTTGGGGTTAGTAATAGTGATAATCCACAGACGGCACCCGTCTTAGAAATCATGCAGTCAAATCAACTATGTCATTAATTTTGTACAAGAAGCATAAATCACTATCATGCTGTTTTTTATTTTTATTAAACCAGACAAACAACAAAGTTGCTTTTTGCTGCTGTTTTTTTATTTTTTTATTAAACCAGACAAACAACAAAGTTGCTTTTTGCTGCTGCTTTTTTTTATTTTATTAAACCAGACAAACAACAAAGTTGCTTTTTGCTGCTGTTTTTTTATTTTTTTATTAAACCAGACAAACAACAAAGTTGCTTTTTGCTGCTGTTTTTTTTTATTTTATTAAACCAGACAAACAAAAAAGTTGCTTTTTGCTGCTGTTTTTTTTATTTTATTAAACCAGACAAACAGCAAAGTGGGATAAAACGTTATAACAGAAACCTGAAGGGGGCAGCAGAGCGTTGCCATGGCGTCTGACCTGCGGTGATTGCGGGCCGAAGGAGAGAACCCACATTGCGCAGACGTACACCACGTACACAGACGTCGATCGCTCTCGGCTGGATGCTAGCAGGCTAGCCAACCCAAAGTCTCTCACATCTCTGCCGGGGCTCTGACGGTGGGGGAGAGCACGCAACGGCGGGGAACAAGGGCGACCCCAGCGCCGCTTCGAGATGGCCGGACAACAGTTCCAGTACGACGACAGCGGCAACACGTTTTTCTATTTCCTCACGTCGTTCGTCGGACTTATCGTGATCCCGGCTACATATTACTTGTGGCCCCGGGATCAGAACGCTGGTAAGGCCTGGTGGCTCTTTGCTAACTTGTGTCGCTTTATTAACCCCAGTAACGCTGGTTGGACAAATACAAGACGCGTGTCGAAGCATATTAGCTTAAAGAAAACCAAAATGAATGTTCCTGTTTTTACCCCGAACAGCGAATGTACCATAATTATCCAAGCAGAAGTTTATAAGCGTCAGTAAAGATGAAGCACTGCTTTCTGTTTTAAGGCAGAACAGACAAATCCCGGTGTTTAGATTGAATTATGAAACTCATCCCTTATTTAGGGGAATGCTGGCTTTAGTAATGATCTCTCAGCATCCCAGGACCTGATCCACGTTTGTAAACAGCAGAGATGTTTGTCATGTAACTGAACCTGACAAAGTTCACTCGCTCTATTGCTTAATCGCAGTCCCGGTACGTTGGCAACTAAAAACGACCCAGAGTGTTAAATAAAACCAGCACTAGCCCCTATTTTCCTAGCACTTCACCCGCTGTTTTCACAATGCCGGTCCAGGCGGGGCTGAGGTTAACCAGTTCCGATCACAGCGTCGGTGTCGTCCAGGTTGTACCGTCGTGTCAATAACTCGCTCCCTCTCCGTCTTCCTCCCAGAACAACTGCGTCTGAAGAGTCTGCGGCGGGTCCATGGCAGGTGTCTGTGGTATCGGCTCCGGCTGATGAAGTCTCAGCAGAGCATCGTCCCGACGCTGAAGTGAGCCGCCACGGTCCAACAAAGCAACGCGTTTGTTTGATTGGTCCTTTGCAGCATTTTGAAGGACTGAGGGGGACATTTGAACAATGTAGCTGAACCTTTAGATCTTAAAGAAAATGTGGATATTTGCATCATTTCTAGGGGATTATTCTTTTGCTCTCCGATTTAGTTTGAGTCTTATGTACATATTTATGAGCGTTTATGTATTATATAAGATCTCCACCCTAACGTACTATTTTTTTTAATAACCTTGTCTATGATTGAGATGAAATGCGTATTTTTCCATTACTATGAGCTATATAAGCTCTGAGTTGCAGTTGTTTAGATTTTGATGTACGAGGTCTTGTCTGGTCTCATATCTGTGATTTAAGATGCTGTTTTACATACATGTCAGCTGAATGAAATGCCAATTCTTACCAATGCCTTTTTGTCCTTTTCCTCTTGTCGTGGTTGCCCACCTGCTGGCGTTTTTTGTTGTGTGCTAAGTGCGCTTTCGCTGCAGCTGGTGACATTTTACCAAGCACTCATCCTAGGACTACGTTTCACCCCACGTTTCTACAAATATTTGGTGTGGATTTTCTTCTGTCGGGCTGTCGGCTCACTTTGTGTCTTCATTTTGAGACGTGTGTTAAAAGGTCAGCAGGCTGCTTTTGGCGGCTCGCTGTGGGGAGCCGTATGATTGACTTTTATTTTGTTTAAATTGCTCTCTGATGTTTGGCGTCTTTCTAAACACGCCCACATCGAACCTTGCGCTGTCTCATTACATTCACATCCTGTTTATCCTCTAAAATCTAATATTTGGGTTTTAGAAAATCTCCTTTAATGCCGATTCCAAAAAACTTGTCGACGCGATATTAGAGGATGCAAAATGAATACCATTAATACTCTGATAGTCTAACTTTATATTCCAAAATAATATGTGGCCGCAGTTGCAGAGTGAGTTGGAGGCATCGGAAAACAGACAAGAATGGAGAAAATGATAATTTATCACTACTTATAACGTCATCACAATATTGATCCGCAATACTGTTATAAGTGTTTCTTGCACCATGCAGATTATATGAACTCTGATAGAGATTCGCAGCACGATTGTCTGTTTCTTTAAAGCATATCGTTTCTCTGTTCAGCACCGTTTGATCACACTCTTTACAAGCTTTTTTCCTATTTGTGGCTTCAGAGAAGCGAGATGGTGTAAGCTAGTAATCCGTCGTCACGGCAACAGATGCCGTAGTACGCTGGGCATATATTTTCCTGCTTTTGCTATTGTCATGGTAACAGGTTAAACATCCATGCCTAAATAACAAACAGCAACAACGTCAGGACTTCTTTTAGTGTCTTACACACTAACACATATAACGCCTTTTAGAAATAATTATATCTTGCAGCCTAACTAACTATAAGTACAACTACAAGTCCCAACTAATCCAGCGTCACAATATTTCTATGTGTACTCTCCATTTTTGAAAATTTCACCTCTTTAGTTTCCACCTTTGTTCCTCAAAAGCATTAAAATTAGAATATTTCTTTGAAATTTCCTTTTCTGGGAATAAACAAGGTTTCACGTACACAGTAATTTACTTTTCTCCTCTGTGTCTGATCCTGTTTCAGAAAAGCCGCTTTGCTGTTTGGGTGGGCCGTGTTCCTTCTGCTAGCCTACAAGGTGTCCAAACTGGACAGGGAGTACCACGAGTACAACCCATATGAGGTCCTCGGCTTGGACCCGGTAAATCCCATCTCAACAATTATTCTTAGTTGTTATACTTAAAAGTTAAAATCAAGCCTGCCTTTTCCTTGAAATGCATTGCCATGACTCTCTTCCCTTCAGGGTGCATCAGTGTCAGAAATTAAGAAGCAGTACCGTGTACTGTCTCTCAAGTACCACCCTGACAAAGGTGGAGATGAGGCCACATTCATGAGAATTGCCAAAGCCTATGCTGCGTAGGTTTTCTAATTATGTTTTACTTCAGCAAATTAACAGGACATTCAGTGTTTCATGTATCCCTATCAGTAATTCTATTTCCTTGTACAAATTTGATCACATTTTTTATTTTCCCCTCAGTTTAACCAATGAACAGTCACGATTCAACTGGGAAACCTACGGTAACCCAGATGGTCCAGAAGGTAAGTTAAAGCGACATGCATCTATCAAGCTTCTGCACGTGTTCGGCCGGCTCCCACTACTTTTTCTTTTTTTATTATTATTTTGTAGGTTAATCTCTTAGTTCATTTGTTTATCAAGGCTGCTGTTTTTCCTTAAGATAAAAATATTTTTTTTTGTGTGTGTTTTATTATAAACCACAAGATGGGAGATGTAAATAGATTTTTAAAATGTTAAAAATTGCCACCTCCAACATGAAAAAAAATAACCCAAGCTTCTATGCATTTACAACAAAAACAATCAGTAATAATTGTTGAATATTTGTTTTAGCTCTAAATAAATGAAGACCGGCCTTAATTAAGTCATCAGTGCAATTCCCAAATAATAGAGATGGGGAAAAGAAAATCAAATCAGGAGGACTAAAAATCTGTGCGCTAAAACAGCCATACATATTATTAATCAATAAAATATAGCGCTATAAACAAAAGTGTTGTATGCTTACTACAGCTTACACTTTATAGAGTATGCTCTGCAGCTTTAAATAAAAGGATTGTTTGTTCAGTCTTTACTGACACGTCATCAGTAGATGCTGCCATAAAACCACTATACAATTGCATAAAAATAGATCTATCCACTGCAAACAAGAGAGCTTTGAAATGAAACTGAGAGTGGGTGTAAAGAAAAGCTGAGATGTCAGATGTATAACTTTATTTTGTCCCATTTCTTAGCTACCAGCTTTGGTATCGCCCTGCCTGCCTGGATTGTTGACCAGAAAAACTCCATGCTGGTATAAAAAAATTCCTATTTTTACTTGTTTAGATTGCATGTCATACCGCATACACACTTACAGTGAGACTTCTCTTCTTCAGGTGTTGTTGGTCTACGGCCTTGCCTTCATGGTCATCCTTCCTGTAGTTGTGGTACGCTTTAATCATGATTTAGTTTTTAAGCCGGGTTTCGGAGCCGACCATGACCATATAATCTTTGCCCGTGTGCTTTTAGGGCACGTGGTGGTACCGCTCGATCCGATACAGCGGGGACCAGATCCTCATCAGCACCACGCAGCTTTTTATGCATTTTATGTACAAAACGCCGAACATGAACATGAAGCGTGAGTTTCCTTGTGAATATCTTGTTTTCCGTTGCTCTCATCACACATCAGTTTTTACCTCTGTAGATAAATATCAAATTTCTGAGCCCCAAGTATTTTTTTTGGTAGATATTTTTGTGTAACTACATTTAGTTAAATGAAATAGCCGATGAGAAAATCTTTTTTTTTCCCCCCAAGGATTAACCATGGTTCTGACTGCAGCTTTTGAATTCGACCCTCGCAGCAACAAAGAAGCCACAATCAGACCCACAGACAACGTCGAAGTGCCGCAGGTAAAAATAAATATTTTCTGGGTATTAACATAAAAAAGTCTTCTTTGGTCTTTGGACATTCTTTTTTCTTAGCTTTGACTGTGCAACTGAGCTAAAAATATCTTTAAAGATTAGCTGTGCATGGTGATGCTTTGAGCTAGAAGGAGCTGTGGCAGCAACAAATCTATAAGAGGCCTCTGATTGAAGACTGTTTCTATATGACAGCCTCTCTCTAGTATCTTGACATTACCATCTCATATTCTGTGCAGCTGAAACAATATTTCACATTAACATGTCCTGGTGGCACCATCAGTCATTGGGAAGACTGCTAATCTGTCCACCTGTATGTTGTGAAAGCTGGGGAGGTAGAGAGCATGATCAGTGTCTATCATAACCAATTAAAGAAACTGCTTTGAATAAATGTTTTCATTTTAAAATTTCTTAACAAAACATTCTTTTTAACAGTAGGGAAGCTTTTTTTTTTAATACACTGCAAACATACCCCATTTATGTGGAAATTAAAATGTAAATCTGCTTTTTAACAGCTATATAACAGGATTTTGAGTCTCATCAGGCTCGGATGAAACCTTTAGTTTTTAAAACTTGCATTTATGGGGCAACTTTTAAAAAGATCCGTGAATTTATGTTGAGAAGCGCAGAGAAACGAAAACATGTATTTCTATGTTGTATTTGTATGTCGATGTGTAAAAATAAATTTTAAAAACTTGATTATGCCTTCTTAAATGTTTCTCTATGAGAATGGGAAAGATTTTCTTGTTTTAGAGTGATAGACTAATTCTGTTTGTATTGCAGATGTTGAAATCTGTAACGGGTCTATTTTAAATGAGACCATGAGATTGTTCTTGTATGAATAAAGGAGTAATAATAATAAAAATCACTCAAAATGTAAATTAACATGGTCAGAATCATAGAAAATCTTTAAATGTTCATGTATATTGATGGGATTCATTAAAAACATCTGGGAGAACCTTTACACTCTTTAGAACAATATATAACCAAGCTATTAGTTTATATAATACTTAACTGTCCAGGATTCAATAGTTTGTGTCTGTGCATTTGTTTGCAGTTAATCCGTGAACTGGGGAATATCAACGTGAAGAAGAAAGAGCCTCCGTTCTGTTATCCATACAGCTTCAAGGCCAGAGTGTTAGTGCTCTCCCATCTGGCCCGCATGGAGGTGTCAGAGGACCTGGAGGAAGGTGGGACTCTTTTTGTATGGTTGTTATATATCTATAAAAGTCTCTTGCGTAGCAGAGGTGTTAGATCATTTTTAAGCCTCCAAAGTGGGTAATAAAACAAACATCTGCCAACATCCAGCCTTAATGAACTTTAATTAAACTGGAAGAAGTTAAAACAAATGGAAGTAAAAGATCTGGTTTGCCGTTTAGTTGTGACTTTAATTATAATTAACATTTAGATGAACATGTTTTTTAGATTTTTTTTTATTATAATTGTTTTTTTTTACCAGATCAAAGGTTTGTCGTGAGGAAGAGTCCAGCTCTTCTTCAGGAGATGATCAACGTTGGCTGTCAGCTGACCATGATGGCTAACAGCAGAGGAGGTACAACTAGCTGTGGTTGTAACCCTTAGTTGGTATCGCGGTCCCTGAGTTTCTTTTGTTTGACAATCTGCACACGCATTGACCCATCCCAGGTTTTCATGCTCCCAGACTGGTAACCATTGAGAATTGTATGAAGCTGACCCAGATGATCGTGCAGGGCCTTCAGGAGTCCAAGTCGCCGCTGCTGCAGCTGCCTCATTTTGAAGAGGAACACCTCCGCTACTGCATTTCTAAAAAGGTAACACCACCACACCAAAATAAAAGGCTTCTGTATGCAAACAAATCAAAGGAGTGGTAGTAGTCTAAAACATCATAAGGGGACATGTCAAATTCGTAAATGTTGTTTATATATATTATTTAATTCAAAAGTGAGATGCAACAAATATTCACCAAGTACAGACATGTTTTGCTAATACTACAGATGCAAATAAGACAAAATAGTATCTCCATTTTTGCATAAAACTTTTTTTTTTAACCCAAATCTAAATAAACCAAAGAAAATGTTCAATAGATTTTAAATATCACACTACTTCATGGTTTTTAATGTAATAACAATGAAGGTTAGAATTTTTACCTAAAAAATATACTGACCCCATTTTTGCCAGTATAGAGTAATACTTTAAAATGTATGTTTTATGATGTGCAGTTTCAGGAGTTTTACCTGGAAAACAAATAATCCTTATGATACATTTTTAAGAAGCTGCTCTCTGTCCTTGGAGCCCTAATGAGTTTCAAATAAACCTAAAGGTGGGAAGAAATTAAAGAAATTCTACCCTTTTAAAGGAAAAGTTAAATATGATTATCTTGGAAAATAATATCCTCTTTTTTTAGATCATTTATGGGATTTTATATTTTTCTAGTCCTTTTGGTAACTGTCAGGATTATGAAGCACATTCTGCAGAGAGAAACAGAGTAAAGCTCTTTTGGGATCAGGTTAGTGGAGAGAACGTACGTCATCTGCTTTTCAAACTATATTAGTTTCTGTAAGAAGAAAAAAAATAAGTAAGAAAATAAATTATATATATATATATATATATATATATATATATATATATATATTTAACAGAGCTATGAAGTCCTGAATTCTGAATTCATTCTGATCAAACATGCATTAACATATTGATGGTTACCAAATTGGTTCATTATTTTAAATCACTTAAAAAAAAAAATGTATCTAAGGAAACCCAGCAGAATGTAACAAGTCATTGATTTGCAGCATTCACTCCAATGTTTTTTTTTTTTATGCTAGATGATGAGAGGAGAGCAGCACTGCAATGATAAATTGAAATGGCAACAAAATAAAGAATATATAGCAGGAGAATAGTGTGTCTAGACTTGTTTATGGATTGAGTTGTTTCAAAGTAACTTATCTTTTATTTTATTTTAATGCAACGCTAAGTAGATGTTCCCTTCCGGTCCTCTGATTGGCCCTCTCTGTAGTATAAGGTGCGGACCCTGCAGGACCTGGTGAGTCTGAAGGACTCGGACAGACGCAGCATGCTGCGTTTCCTTGGGGAGGAGAAGTACGACGAGGTCATGGCTGTGCTGGGCAGCTTCCCTCATATCACCATGGACATCAAGCTGCAGGGTTAGTCCGGACTTCCCCTCATGATAAAGCTTTCGATCCACATTCAGTTTTCTTATCTAAAAAGAGTCACAAATCATCATGCCGCTATTACAGCTCTTTACAGCACAATATGTGAACTTTTTAAGTACGGATTGGAAAAGTTTAGCACATTTTCTTGTTTTTGTTTCTAGTGCTTGATGATGAGGACAGCAATAACATCACGGCAGGCTCCATCGTCACGGTAACTGTGACCTTAACCAGAAAGCGTATGGCAGTGAGTATTGAATTTGGCTGATTTTGATGTGTTACAGACATTTTTGTGTTGCGCTACTTAAGGTCCCCACTAGAGGGTGCTGTTTACTCTGTAGATGCTTTGGAAGAGTCATACAGTCCCATTGTTTATTGTCTGTAGAATATGTTTGAGAAGGAGCAGGAGGCGGTGCCGTGTCCAGGAGAGGAGGCTACCAATACAGAGGAGGCAGTAAGCATAACATGCAACAAGTTATCAACGTAATTTCATTTATACAATAAATAAATTCTAATTGTTTTTATCTGGTTGTACGATCAGGGAGACGCAAACAAAGCTAAAACAAAAGTGTGGCAGAACAAGAATAAAGGGGCCAAGAAGGCAGCCAAGTCCAAGAAGAAGAAATTAACCAAGAAGAAAGCTGTGCCTGCTCCTGTTAAAGCCAAGCAGGCTAATGGCAGCGTTGCAGGAAACGTAAGTACCCTGCAGTCTTAGCTGAATGTAGCTCTTTGTACCATTGGCAACCGTCTGGCTTCAGTGTACTGCAATGTTTGTTGTCTCAGGAAATTGCGGCGGCAGCATCAGCCGCAGCAAAAGAAGATGACGACGAAGCGTCTGATAAAGGCAGCGAGTCGGACGAAGGCGAAGCCAACAAGGATTCTCCCAGCGAACGAGACGAAGAGAGCGACAAACAAAGCGACACGGAGGTGGATGAGGGAGCCGGAGACGACGAGGAGGTTGGCACGGACCTTTCGTTGAGACACAATGAAGATAGGCTAGCTCGCCCGCAACTCATTTGCCCCTCTCTTCCGAACTTTAAGGAGTGGGAGGCGCTGCAGCAGAGCATCCAACGGCGAGAGCGGGCGCTGCTGGAAACCAAGTCGAAGGTGACGCACCCCGTCTACAGCCTTTACTTCCCGGAAGAGAAGCAGGAGTGGTGGTGGCTGTACATCGCCGACCGCAGAGATCAGACCCTCGTCTCAATGCCCTACCACGTCTGCACACTAAAAGACTCGGAGGAGGTGAGGCCATGCTTCTGGATGGAAACACATTTGACGAATGGGTTCATAAGTCGGGAACTCGTTCTACTATTTACTAATTAGTACAGCCATGCCAACATTAATGTAATCACAACATTAGAAATAAACACTGATGTGCGACGCCCATGTATTTCACCCCAAATGAGTGGATGGAAGCATGTCTTATTTCGGTTATCTTTTTCAATACTTTTTAAAAGTTGCATGATAATTGAATGACAAAATGCCTCCTAATATGCTCCCGCTGGGGTTAGGGTCACCTCTGCTCTCGCTATTAAGAGCTTATGGGTCCAGTATGGCTGTAATAACTTATTTGACAGCCTAATACTTAACAGGGAGCTTTTTTTCCTCACAGATATTTGGTTTCAAAGCAACTGATTTATTTTGAAGTTAATCTTGTGGGTCCGAAAAAAAGTTTTGCAAAGTTTTCAAAGATACATATTTTATAAAATTTGTCCAGAAACTACATATCCTCACATCCTGTTGCCAGGCAAGCCATGACACTTGTCGTTATTCCCTCTGTCGTGTTTGTTTATGTTCAGCCTGTACAGTTTTCTCTCTAACAGCAGCTCAACAGTGACAGCAAAGGTAAAGGCTTAATGAGGGCCCCCGTGTAACGCCTGCCGGGCCACCTGTCACTGCTTCGACGGATCGTAACCACAGGCGCCGCCCACTTTCACGCATGATTTGCCACCGGCTACCAATCAATTAGTCTGTCACCGCCACAGTTTTTCTCCCACGTTTGTTTGCCGAGGTTTAAATCCTGCGTACGTGGCAGATGTGTTTCCTGGAACCCAGATTGGCTGCTTTCCTGAAGCAGACGGTGTGTTTACAGCAGCCATGTTTGACTCACTCGCGCCGAATAATAAATGGCTTCAGTGTGCTGGTAATTTGATGTTTACTATATGTTATTGCACCACCTTGCAATCAGAGCCTGAGGTAGGATTGGTAATGTGTATTGAGAGGTCATTGGTAAGCCGGTACACTGGAACCATCACAATATTGGTTAATGGTGATCTTAAAGCAATTTTTTGTCTCTCAGAGTTGACAAATGGAGAGTATCATATTATAATTGGTTGAGAAAAAACACTTCTGGCAGATTGTGTTGAAAAGACAACCATCGATGTAGGAACTTGGCGAAAACAAGTGGCTGAAGCTGTAAAAACAATAACTGCACAGATTGTTACTGACCTGAGCTCAAACCAGATTAGCCTAGCCCAATCCCACTGCAGCGGCTGATCAATAGATTAACTACAGTTTTGTCAACAGTTATTAGAGAAAAGGAAATCAAGTGTCTTGAAATGGATCTAGCTCCATCTCCTGCCTAGAGGTTGGATTTATATCTGCTTTGAATTGTGACCTGTAATTAAGTAAACATACTGTTTTAACTGTTGAATATTAAAAACAGAGGTATAGAGTAATGGTTCCATAGTCTTTTTTTTTTTTCCTTAAGCCTTTTCTTGTAATTTCTCAACAGTAGATTTAAGCTTTCAATGGTAAACTGTGGTTCCTTATTTATCTAAATGTGCTGAACTGACCAAATAACTTAATAATTGACTTTAAAAGGCTAATATCTAATTTTGTGAAAGATCAAAGTTTCAATAATTGGGCTAAAGTTCATTTAATTTTCCTAATACAAAGATCTGACATTTGAATTTATGCTTAGTTTATTTCAAATGGAGAGTTAATATCAAAATTTAGACTCCATCTAGAGACCGTTTAAAATGACTGCGTCCCCTTTAGGAGTTTACTGCTTAATATAGTTCTTGTCTAAAATGTATTTAGAGTCACACAACTCTTTGCTGCGAAGTGAAAGTATGCTGGAATTTGATCAGATTAAATTCAATAAAATCTTTTTATAATTTCCAGGTGGAGTTAAAGTTTCCCGCTCCATCCAAAACGGGCAACTACCAATACTCCGTCGTCCTCCGTTCTGATTCCTACCTTGGTCTGGATCAGATCAAACCACTTAAGGTAACAATATGTTTTTATACACATATTAATAGAGTTTACGAGTTTAAAAATGTTTTTTTTTATCAGCAAGTCAAAGGAATCTGTAAGACCTAATAGGGTTTTCTGCTTATTTAATGAATGTCTCATGTTTAAGTGGAAACTGTTAAGCTAACTGAGATGTCTTCATGCAGAAAGAAAGTGCATTGCTGTTAGATTCCCAGTGCTGACATTCATTGTATACTAATTAGTTAGCTGTTTAAAAAACCACTTGTACCCAAAAAGATTACTGTTCCTTTAGCAATGGTATTGTTAAATCTGAGGAAAAATACAAGTTTTCTATTTTCTTCACACGATTATTACTTATTTATTTCACAATTTTGGCCGTGGTGACTGTTAAGATCAATTAGCTGGTCTCTTGGGAAAACGATTAAAAAGGCAGCTTATTTCCATTTCTGTAATCTTATTTTTTGTTTCAGCAATTATTGATACTGATCTTCAGGTAATCCGGACATGCCAACGAACGTAAACAACAGAGTAAAATGTAAATGAATCACAACACGATGTGATCTGTTAGTTTTGGTCATTGCCTTTCACTTCCCTATTTGAATTTGTGTTTAAATAATATGTTTGCCGCATATTAGAAATATTTAGTAATATGTATCCACCTAACAGAAAACGGAAGAAAAGGAACATGGAGGGTTGTTGTTGCTTTGTTTTAAAGATTTATGCTGCAACCAAAACTCCATCAAAAGTTCTGAGAGGGCTATATTTGATTTACATTTAGTGTTAAAAAACACTGTTATGGGTGTTTAGTGAGAAGTCTACATGTTTGTCATCGTGCTTTGCAAAAAAAATACAGATGGTATCAGTTAAAAGTTTTACTTAAACACAATGCTGCCCCATGATAAATAACAAACAAATAAATAACCACATTCCCTATAAATTCTATAAGAGCTTATTCAATTTCACAAACACCTCAGATCTAAGCCTGTGTGTTTTATGGTTGCGGAGCGAATGAAATGATCCAATATTTCTAAGGGCCTCATTAGAAGAGAAAGCCGAAGGAAATGTTTTACGAGCTTGGCTTTTCTTCCCCGGTGTGTTCTCTTTAGCTGGAGGTCCACGAGGCCAAGGCGATGTTGGACAATCACCCGCAGTGGGACATCCCCGACACGGAGGAGGAAGACGAGGAGCAGGAGGACAGCGACGGCATCGAGGAGAGCGATGACGAGGATGAGGACAACGACTGAAGGGGCAGACGTGATCGTTCCCACGCCCTCCACCACCGGAGCGGCCGCCCATTCACTAGTGACGAGAAGCTGTGCCTGCCATAAACACACACATAAAAAAAAAAAACCAACCACACGAAGAATTAATAAATCCCGCCACCATTTTACTTTTACAATATAATTAACTGTGACCCCCCCC
>JAVLVB010000319.1:91842-104509 GCA_032876305.1 Orestias chungarensis | reverse complement strand
TGTGTGTGTGAATGTATGAATGATATAGAGGGGTAGAATAAATAGTAATGTATAAGTGTGTGTGTGTGTGTGTGTATATATATAGTATTTATTTATAGACCATCTCGAACCACACTCCATACCAGTAAGTGGCGGTAATGCTACTATAAGTTTGTTGCCAACCGCCAATAAAATCAAACAAGAAGAAGAAGAAGAAGATGTTTTGCGTGGAAGCCCCTTACTTCCGGTATCCTGGCACTTACGCAGGCACGCAAGGCTAGCTGTCACCCGGCTAACATGGGAGACGTTTCGGAGAGGACCCTGCAGGTGGCCGTGGTGGTTTCTTTTGCCGTGGGCTTCCTGTCGGGCTGGCAGGCCAACAGAATGAGAAGGAAATTCTTGGACTGGAGAAAGAAGCGGCTGCAGGACAAACTCTCGGAGACGCAGAAGAAGCTGGACCTAGCTTAAATGGTACCATGACTTTGAAAGTTGGCTCCCAATCCTGTCGTTCAAAGCATGTTTTAGTTGTCTCCCTGCTTCACCACACCTGATTTCCATTGACAGCTGATTAATAAGTCCGTTGCTCAGCTGCAATCAACACAATCGGGTGTTTAAATGCAGGGAACCATCCCTATTGAATAGTGATGTCTAATTAGATTGAGTTTTTTTACCCTGTTAATTTTCTGTCTTATCTCGCAGGTTTGATGTCTGTTCCTGGTTTTACCACAACTCCTGCCAAGCTCCCCAAAATAATCCTGAATGAAAGGAAAAAACATATGTTTTTGGGACTTTTTTATCTTCCATATAAGCAAATAAATTGTATTTCTCTTCTACCATCGTTATTATTGTATTTTTTTATACATATTTTGGATTATTACTTAAAACTATCACAGGGATACATTGATGTCTGATTAGACTGAGGTTAAAGGAAAATGAGTCAAACTACACAGTTTGTTTGGTGTGACTGCGCCATCTGCTGGATGCAAAAGAATGTTACAACCAAAGTGTCCATGAACATTACTTTAATTCTTGTTCTAGATTTAGACTTAGATTTAGACTCAACTTTATTTATCCCTTGGGATTACTCCTTCAGGGAAATTCAGGTTCCAGTAGCTTCTAATCTATATGTAGAACAAAAACAGCATGTTGGGACTTTTAAAATCATGAGTAGAAAACAAATTTCTGATTATACAGCATTGCTAACTGCATTAATTCAAACTAAATATATCAAAATAAACTTCTGAGCACTGAATAAGCCATTAAAAAAATAGTTTACTTTTTAACTTGCAATACATCTCTGTTAAATACAACTACTGCAGTAGGAGGATTTAATTTTAACTGTTGTAGGACTTTATTAAACATAATTACTACATTTGACACATTTTAGCACGAAACTGGGTGTTCAACCCACACAAAATAATAATTTAACTCTTAAACTAATAAAAGTTTAAAGGAACAAAATTATGTTGTGTTAAATTCTTGCACAGTAAATGTTTTGTCCTTATATCGACACTATTGTGTTAAATTTGGACTCAATTAGTGCTTATATTAACACATCATTGGCACATAGAGTCCATCATCACCATATCCATCACAGTGTGGGGCAGTGCTATCACAAAAAACGACACCAAGAGACTGCAGCGCATTATCAAGTCTGCAGAGAGGACCATCGGTGTAAAGCTGCTCGTACTGCTGGACCTGCATGCCTCCAGAACCAGGAAGCGTGCAGAGAAAATCATCACCGACCCGTTTCACCCTGGCCGTCACCTGTTTCGGTGCCTTCCATCAGACCGACGCTTCAGCCACATGAAGACCCCTACGACCAGGCTACAGAGAACGCTTTTTTCCAACTTCCATTATTCTCATGAACAATTGAACAATTTATTTATATATTTTTATAACTTCTATAGTTTTTATACTGCACAAAACTGCACTTTAAAAAAATATTAATTACACATGCTAAATGTTACAAATGTTTCTTTACTGTAGTCTTCGTGCACTGCAAGCATCTGTGTAACCAAACACAAATTACTTGTATGTGTGAGCATACTTGGCCAATAAAGCCTGACTCTGATTCTGATTCTGATATGACAGGTTTTTAAAAGTGAAAGGTCACATCGAAAATCTTTAAAATAACCTGTTGTGACTTTCAAGGCAGCAGGTGGTTAAAGCACCCAGGCACAGAGACTGCTCCTAGAAACCCTTATGAAAGAATGACTCGGTCAAAGGAACTTGGTAAATGGACGGGACGCCACCTTACTGGCTTCTAAACGTCTTCACCACTAAATATCTCAGTCAGATGCTGAGGGTATAAAACAAAGTGTAAGACATTGAGAGTGACTGACACATGGTTCTAAACATTGTGATAGACTTTACTAATTTGATGTAATTTTAATGTCAATGTAACACCTAAGCAACTGCCTTTGAGTATTATGGGCAGTTAGATTTCAAGGTAAATCATTTTAGATATTTGTATCTAAAGAGGACCCAGAAAAAAAGTGGAAAGAAAATCATTCCATACAGAGAGACCGATGTAATTGTCGGAGGCTGTCATGCTACTCATCAAAGCTCTTTCTCTGAAATTCTCAAGTAAAATACAATTTTCACAGCTCTGCCGGGAGATCCTACTTCCCTTTATGCATATTTTATGAGAATAAAACATTAAAACAAGAATTTGTGATTCATGATGCTTTGAATATTCTGAAGTGTCTTAAGTATAGCCACATTAAAACATTAAAATCAGAATATTAATAATGAATCTACTCGTAAAAATACCATCTCTGAAATTTCTTGTTAGTGTTTACTCTTTAATCAGCTCTTATTAGTAGAGATGACATGCATCCCTGGGTAGCTCTCAGTGGCAAAATTAATTTTGTTAGTCTATGAAATCATAAGAATCCAGACTGCAGAGTTTAAGTTTAGTAAGCATCTTTAGTCTGCACGAAGCAAAAACGTGTACCTCCCACACTACTAATCCCAGTGCTCACACACTATTCAGAATAAAGAAAAACACCTTAAAGCTGCTATCTTAAAGATTTGAAAGGGCACATTGTTTCCCAAAATATTCATCCTTTTTCTAAAGTTTAGATTAATGTCAAACATGATATTATGAACATGAGGATACATAGGACAGGAAATCTGTTTTTTATTCAGCGATTATTCCGTCTTTCATCTGTATCCCCGTCACTTTCTGGTTTAGAGTCAGCCACCAAACGGGACTGAGTCCGACTGCAACAGACAATCAGAGCTACAAAAAGGATAATTGGTGCAGACCCTCCCACCATCCAGGACCTGTATCAGTCAAGGTTCATGAAAAGAGCAGCGAAACTATCCACAGACCCCTCAGACTCTAGTCACGTCATACCGTCAATTTACCTTCATGCAACATGTGTAATCCGATAAAGTCATATAGAGTCAACCTGTCAATCAATCCAGCCTGTTTGTCATAAACTGAATCATAAGCCATCACTATTTGTCCTGAAACCAAACACCTCTTGCTTGGAGTATGGAACCCTGCTAAACTCTGACAAAATGCATGAATTTTTCATTGCAAACTCGCTGTGGTCATAGAGATTTAGAGAAAACTTAATCAGTATCATCCGTTACATAACGAGTTTAGTGGTTGGAGTATTTATTTTCCAGAAACAATAAAGGGAAGTGAATGTACACTGAGGAAAAACTGACAGGGAAAACAGGAAGCTAATTCAGGGTAAGTAGAGGCAGCTGGGGAAGAGAACAGGCAGAGCACCTCCCTGTTCTGGTGAAGATGATGTTGTGCAAACAGAATTTTTCTTATATCTGGTCACAAACTCAGTCATGGCAATAAGGTCCTAATAGGGTAATTGTCATTTTGTTTTACCTCTTAGCCAAAGAAATTGTTCTGTTTCTCTCCAACACTACATGTTTGGACAATGTATCACACCTCTTACAAGGAGAAGCTCAGCCCCTCTCCTCCGGTTCCTCCTGTTACCCCTGCGCGCCCAGAGATTACAGAACCTCTGGTTAATCCTGATTTATGGATGAGTTCAGGCAATCTTGGTGATGTACACAGGTCTTTCACTAAAAAGCAGCTTTTGGGACAATTTGAGTGGTTCCTGGCAGACAAGGAGGAATTGTATGAACGCTTGGCTCCCTCTGACTGGGAAACCGTAGAAGACCTCCTGAAGGGAGAGATCAGCACACCTCCTCCCCCAATTATGCCAGCTCCACCACACATCGCAAGAGATCTAAATCCAAATCTCCCTCCCCCTAATGTGATCTCTGTTTCACCACAGTTCAACATGGGTAAAACTTTGGCTAGTTAGAATGAAGATCATAATTCCATTTTCTGTCCTGCTTGTCCGACATTCAGACCTCAAGCTCCTTTCTAATCCTCTCCGTCCTTCCGTGATCATGGCTCCGTCACAGTCCAGGGTTGGGATGAATTCAATTAGTAAGCACAATTCAATGAGTTCCATCATCATGAATGAGGTAATTGAAAATGTTGAATGTCTACTTCCAGAAAAGAGGGCAATGTCTGGCAACGTGGCCCCCACTGGTTTCATCATGGAGGATTTTCCTTTGGAGGGGGTTAACCTCTCACCTCCCCCATCACTGACCCATTCTCATCCTCCTGTACTGCTGGAGCGACCATATTTCATCAAATCTAGCACCTCGATTAGTCAGGGAGGAGTTCAAGGTGCACCTCCACATTTCACACCCGGTCCTCCTTCTATTGTTCTTCTTGGCATGCCACAACCAAATAGCAACCCTGCCAGCCTGCCAACAGGAGCCGCTAATTGTCAGGGAGAGCTAAGACCGTTAAGGGACACATGTTTATAGACGTTGACAGATGCTTAGGTCACATAGTTGGTCATGTAGAGACAAATTTTATACATAAATTAAAACGTTTTTGATTTATTGTACTTTGGCACTCCCCACACATTTCCACTGAGTTCATGTAATTGGATTCACAACACTGAAAAGTGTTTGATAGCTATAAATATCACATTTAGCGGTGGGTTGTAACTTATTTGAGTAATTTTTGGGAAAAACAACGACATTTAGTGTTTTACTAAAGTACTAAATACAAAGTATTCCTACTCTTACTTAAGTTTAATTTCCCTGGACACTCATCTCACTGTGAGTAATTCCATTGAAACAAACAAGATTATTTCAACCAAAAAGGCACCAGACCCAGACACAGACCAACATTTTTGTTAAAAAAGGAAATTTTAGTTGAAAGTGTTTCTTCTGTTTACAAATTTTGTTTGTAAATCATTTTATTTGCAGGTGTATTTTGCATTTTAGAAAGCTAAACATATAATTATCCAACTTGTAAACACTTAAGTAATGTCAGAAATGCAAACGCACAGTATTCTGTAATCTGGTGAGTTTTTAATGTGTTTTATGCTTCACCTTCCAGATCCTGCAGAGTTTACCTATTGCCATCCTCCCTAAAAACACAGTCCTGCAGCCCTTTGGCATTGTGTAAGTAAAACACATATCATGATCAAAAAAGGATTAAATGCGTGGAGCTCTTACTCAGGTGTTCAGAAAGTAATGTCACTGTTATTCTGTGCAGGAACGGACAGGTCTTGTACAGCATTGTTACTCCGCCTCCTCTACCCAACGCTTCCAGCTCAAAGTAACACTTTATTGGATTCACTCAAACTGTTTTGTCCTCTCATGTTTTGTCTCTGTGGTTTGGGTTTTTGTAGGGATGTTGATAATATTTCAATGCGCTCTGAGTGAGTTTTTTTAAATTATCTCCTTTGTCTCAGTAGCAAGAGAAAGCGCAACAATGACTTGGATGATGCTCAACAACATGTGAAGAAGCCACCTAACGCCTTTATGCTCTTCGTAAAGGAGCAGAGACCAAGGGTGCTCAACATCAACAACAGTGCAGCTGTAAACAGCATTCTGGGAGAAAGGGTAAGTGAGATTAATGAAATCAGTATCAAATTAGATCCATCAAGAACCACATATTGAATGTGATTTTGTCAAGTCAAAATTCACTTCTCAAACACCTAACAAAATAAGAGACAGTCAACAAAAACTGAAGAAAACAAAATACATCGTAATAGAAAATCAATTCTGAAAGAGGAAGTTCAATCTAACATGAGAAGACTTTGAAACTCAATCAAATGCATTGAAAACAATTTGAAAATCCTAAGTAGCAATTTTTTGTGTTTCTTTACATGTTGCATCAACTGGCCTGGTTGGCATAACAAGGTACTCTTGTGTTTCTACAGTGGACTTCTTTGCCAGAAGATCAAAAGGCCAAATACTATGAACTGGCCAGAGTGGAGAGACAACAGCACGAGCAGCAGCACCCTGAGTGGTCCACCAATGACAACTATGTAAGAGCGCTCTCTTCAAACATGGTCACTTGACCAAACTAATTCTGATAAAACAGAAACACATTTAACAATTTGTTTCTCTTTGAAGTGTTCTGAGTTTCCATACGTTTAATTCTTAGGGCAAGAAGAGGAAAAGGGCAAGAAAGAACACAGCAACAAGGCCTGTAAGACTGATTTTTATACATCATCATCATGTGATGAAAACATAAAATGCGATATGTCAGATTGGACCACTTCAGTGCATGTCTTAGTTTACTGTGGAGTTTAGATCATCTTATGTAATTAAGGTGCCTTAAAGAGGTTTTCACATCCCCATTAAAAAAAAAAAAATTCTGTAAAAGAGTGTGCAAATCTATACAAAGTGGTGTGAATACACATTTAGTTGTTTAGTATTAAAGATTCTAAATGTTACGTTCTAATTTAGAGATAAAAATTTATAAGGTACAAACATACAGATTTTACTTATTGCTTCTTTACAGTCAGGAATAAACGATTAAATTAAGATTCAAACAGTTTCAATGCGTTTCTCATTTAAAGTGACACACTCTGCCAGGCTCACATTTCCAGGTTTTTTCATCCATGTTTCAGAACCTTTTTGTGAATTTCTAGTTAAACAAAACTACTAAAAATATAGGCTGGACAGTGAATTGTGGGTTAGCAGAGCTGTGTCACAACATAAATATGTGGGATTCTGATCCCTGTGGCCCTTCTCATACATGTACACCTAAAGCACATTAACATAATTTTATTGCACCAACGGTGTATATACTGTTATCATTTTTATCTCCCTCTTACCTTATGTTCTCCCTTTACTATCTCCAGACACTCAAAAGGGCCTGCTGCATTTCCCTGCTTGATTCTCGACTGCGCCTCTGAGTTTGCCCCAAACCATCAAGGGCCCAAGCAGGGATTGATTTGCATTCACCTTTCCGGTGATGCCAAATAAACTCATCTGCATAAAAAAAAGCCTGATTTATTATTATTTAGCCAACAAAAACATAAAAATGTTATATAAATGATATTTATTCACACTAATATTTGGTCATTATACCTCTACTAATAAGCTACTAAACAAGTTAAGAATGAAACTCTGTGTAGACGAGTTTCTTTTATCTGATGTTAACTTAAGTAAGAACGTGTTTCCTTTTTGTTCATTTTGTACTTAATGGTCTGGCAGGAGGCTCATATATACCAGCTTGGACATAACAGGAAAAGTTTGTAGAGAACAATTAACCATGTGTTTGGAGAGAAACCATGTATTCACATGGAGAAATAAATCTTGTTTGTTTGTAAAGAGTAACACCAAAGAAAGAGCTTAGTTTTGGTTTCGGTTGACTCTCGGCCTCAGTGAAATGAAGTACAATATAGGGCTGAAGGATATTAGAAAATGTTTTAATAAATTGCAATACCAAAATCAGGTGGATAATAATTTGTTTTCCATGTGTTCAGGTCGCGCACAAATATGCATCTAATTCAATGCAGCTTTCAGTCGAATAGATCAAAAAAACACCTCCCCAGGAGAGATAAAGGGTGGGTCGGTATCCCTTTTATTGGCAGGGAGTTGGCAACCCTAAATAAAAAAAATAAATTGAAATAAACTATGTTCAAGTCCACAAAAATGCATTGCACTTTGTCTGGCCTCTAAGACCGGCCCAGCTTGGGTTTCCCACGTGAAGATATGCTCTTACTGTTTTATTTCTTTAGGTCACAAAGGCAGAAACACCACAATAATGTGTTCATCCCTGGGGATAAGAAGCAAAGTTTTTCAACATCTCACTGGAGATATGTCACGTACTAGCCTGCTTCAAGACAGTAACCATCAGCCTTGTTCACAAGAAGTCAAGGACTACACGTCTTAATGACCTTAGACTTGTCACCCTTACCTTTGTGGTTATGGTCCCCTCCTGGTCCCCCAGCAGGTTGCCTCCAGAGCCAACAGGATTGTGGAAGATGCAGTAAACTACACATCCACTACATCCTCCAGCACCTGGACTCCACAGGAACTTAGGGATGACAAAATAATCCCTACCAAAATTTAGCAATTTATTTCTGTTTAACAAAAATGGCTGGGGGGTGTATCGAAAATACGTGATACGCAATTTTTTCAATTATCACTCGTTGAAACCGCATATCGTTGAAATACTCAGCTTTCCCTATATAAATTTTTTTCCTACCATATGCTACAAATGCCCCCCCACCCTTCGTACTTGAAAAGCTGTTTGTCTCCTTGTGCGCCACATTTGCACAGACCTAGTCCGATGCAGGATATAAAGACATCGGGAGGAATTTGGTAGGATTGCGTTTGGTTGCCCGTTAGATAAGCATCATAATAAATTATAGTTGTATGTTTTTGTATTTTTGTTTTCTTAACATCTGGTTTGTTAACAATTCCCAGCATATGAAAATTGATTAGACAATCTCTGATACTTGTGACTATTCTGGGAGATATATTTTTATAATTTTTCTAATCTGGAATCAAAAGTTGTTTGTTTTTTTGGTTTCTGTTTTACAGTTTTTGGTGGCTTGGGGGTGCTGTGGAATGGGACTGGTATTGTCCCTACCAAAGCTGAGACCAAACCTACACCCTTGGTTTTGACCACTCTCTTTAAACATTTTCCTTCTGTGACTATCTCAAAACCCGATAGTCAATAAAGTGCAGATATATATACAATTGAATAACAATTAAATACAACTTATAAATGTTTCTTTAAAAAACAAATGCATTTACAAAGCTTCAAGAATTACTAATCCACCTTTTTTTGAGGCATACAAGAAATTCTACCTGATTTAAAGAAAATATAAATATTAAATATTGTTGATTTAGAACAAAATTTAGACAGTGGGTTTGAAAGTTGTCATCTGTAACTGTTTAGCACTTTGAGTGTGTCTGTAGGGGGAGCTGGTGCTTTTTAACAATGTACTCTTCACAAAAACACCAGCAGTTTTCCAAGCTCTGGCTGTGAAATTAGATCTTTTGAGCAGATCTCTCTTTTTCATCATCACCAGCTGAGCAGCCCTATTACTATGTCTCAACAAGCTTTTGAATCAACCTTAAAACGTTCTTTTTTCCCCATAGCACTACGTCAGCAATTTGAGAGGCAAGTGAAGAGGGGTTATAAAGCGGAGGCGAAGGAGCTTAACTCATCCAAGAACATGTATATAAATATATGTATATATTTCAAATCATTTAAATATCCAAACCATCCACATATGCTGGAACTCGAAAGGAATAAACAGGATTTTTGAGGCGACTTTAGGAGGTAATTTAGCACTTTATATTAAGACGAGAAATAAATTTGCTAATTTGTAGGGGTGACTTTTAATTAACTTAATTGCTTTAATTAAAGCTCCGCACTTAGAAGCAGAATAGGTCATATTCCGCTAAGGAAGTTTGAATATTTCACATTAAGTTGTGTAAAAATACCATTTTAGAAAGCTAGTAGGAGTGTTCCCTTGTGAACCCTTTTTGGCATCTTTCTTAGGCCTGAAAATGTATATTGACCTGCTTATAGTAGAAGCCCTTTAAGGTGATAACTCCTATTTGCAAGTTGCTCAGAGCTATAGAAAGTGAAGCAAGGATGAAGAAGAAGGTGGATCATACATTTTGGGTTAACTTTTTATGTGGAGCAAAACTAACAATCAAAATCACACTAAACACAGCGAAGAACACTGGTGGGAGAATCATAATGTGGTTAACGTCTTGTAAGTTGTAGGTTATTGGATCTGATTATATGAAGCAACGTATGAACAAATATTTTTTTAATCGTGCTATAAGGAATTACACAATGAAGGCCCCTTTAGTTCTCCACAAAACTTTGTCTACTGGGCAACATAATGGTGGTAACATCATGCTGTGTGCTTATGGTCTTATAGCTTTTCTGAGTTGATATGAAGATGAATGGAACTAAATAAAAGAAAATGAGCTTTGTAACAGAGGAAATATTTCATCATTCAACAGAATGACCCTGAACTCACAACCTACGAAACAGTTTAAATCAAGAGCATGTTAATGTGTTGTAAGGACCAATCCAGTCCGAACCCAAATCTGACTTAGATGTTTTGTAGCTAGAATGGAAAACTAATGTTCACAGATTCTCTGCATCCAGTAAGACCGAGCTTGAGCTGTTTTGGAAAAAACAATTGACAAAATGTTCAATCTCAAGATGTGCAAAACTGAAGGAGACATAACGAAAAAGACTTTCTACAATACTGTAAAAACAAAGAAGCACAACCTTTTCCTAAAACAAATATGTCAAACACATTCAAAAAATACTCAATTGTTATACGGTGTGTACAGATTTTTAGTTTTTTTTAAGTATGGTAGGTGAATGAATTACCAGAAAATTACATGAAAAAAGTGACATTGTGTGCCATGAATGGAGAATTTTTATTTACTATGTTTAACTTTTTTGTGCCTTGGATTCTAGACATGGTGTTATTGTCCCTCAGTGTCTAATGCTGCAATTAAATTGTGATGAATAGCTTTCTGGAGTGCAGTGCGAGCGCATGCATGTGTGTCGATGCCAACTGCCTTGTTTATTTTAAGGCAAGCTGTGCATTATTATGTGCAACAGGCGGTACTGGTGTATGGGGCTGATATGCGCTTTCAAAGAGAGGCGCGGCGGCTTAGTGACTTGAGGAGATAATGTGCAGCAGAAAGGGTTCACATTGACTGCTGTGATTGATCTGATTTTCCTAATTGCCACAAAGACCTTAGAGCGTGTGTCCTTCGTCTATATTGAGTGTGCTCTGGGAGTGTCATGTTTAATAAGCTGCTTGATTGGCTTTCTGGTTGTGTGATTGTGCCCTCTGGCCATCGGGTGGAAGTGGAGAGGAGCAGAGGAGAGTAGAGGCGAAGAGACAAGAGACTAGAAAAGGAGGTTTTCACAAACCAAATGTCAGAAGAAGTAGATAAATAACAAAAAGCTTTTGCCGTGGTTGAAACAGGTGTTAAATGAGATGGAAGGAAGTGGAGAGGAGAAAGACTGTAATGTGATGGAATCTACCAATAACTCACTCTAATGTCACTCAACATGGAATGCCCTTAAACAGTATGGAAAGTCTTGCGAATTGAATGACTTTGTAAGCTTTTTTTTTTTTTGTAAGAAATGTCATGGTAGCTTCAGGCAGGTTCTCTGTCCCGGATATAAGAGTGTTACAGTATGACATGTATAAACCTCAGAAAAATATATGAATATGTGAACATGCAGGCTGAAGAATACAAAAGAATGTTACATCCACACTGAAACAAATCATGTAAAGACATGGACTTTAAGAGCACACATTGAAAAAGTAGACATAATAGAAACATAAAAAGTCCGATTGCAGCAGGAGTCAACAGAATATTTTATTATATTCAAGCTATTTTCCTTAAGCTGTTAATATGTTATGTTGCTAAAGGCTGAGGCTGTTGGAGAATATTCAGACCACTTCTCTGCTAGTTTCTTCCTTTGTCCAATCTGCTTTGGTTGCCGTTATTTAAACCTTGTTAACCTTTTGTTTTCTCTTAGTGTTCTTCGCACCATTGTAGCTACTTGTCTGGCGTTCTGTTTGCTGGGACAGCTTCTTGGAGGAGGAAATCGGCTGAGATGCTGCAATCAATGTTCTACAACTAAACATTATTTTTTTCAATTTCCTTTGCAGCCATTTGTGTTTTCTGCCTCTTCAAACCCTGCCAGTTGTGTAAGACAGCTGCTTGTAGTTAGCCAGGTTCTGTTGGAGGTTTGAGTTTTTCCTCTCCACTGTCGCCACATGCATGCTCAGTACTGGACTGGTCTAAGAACACACACACTGTCTACAAAAAAGGTCAGAGCAGACTGTACTTCCTCAGGAGGCTCAGATCTTTCAACGTCTGCAGGACCATGCTGCAGATGTTCTACCAGTCTGTGGTCGCCAGCGCCATCTTCTACGCTGTCGCATGCTGGGGCAGCCGGCTGAGGACGGCTGACACCAACAGACTCAACAAGCTCATCAGGAGAGCTGGCTCTGTCCTGGGACTGCAACTGGAGTCTGTGGTGGAGGTGTCAGAGAGGAGGATAATGAGGAAGCTGCTCAGCATCAAGGACAACACCTCCCACCCCCTACATGCCACGCTGACGGCCTGTCAGAGCACCTTCAGCCGGAGACTGAGACCACCGAGAGTCACCATAGAACGCCACAGGAGGTCTTTCTTACCTGTGGCAATCAAACTGTACAATTCCTCTTCCATCTGCAGGAGGGATAAATAGTAGTGTAGTTATTGTTATATGTTGATTGTGTACTGTACTGTGTTGTATGTGAGATGAGTGTGTCGTGTTAATTGTTATTTGATACTCTGTAACCCTGGCAAAACAATTTCCTCCGGGATC
>JAVLVB010000319.1:44856-70926 GCA_032876305.1 Orestias chungarensis | reverse complement strand
CTCCCGGTAGCCCACGTCGAGCCTCCCGTTCACTTCCGCCACTCAGTGCTGCTCGCACTCCTTCCCCACGACCGTCACCTCCGACTCACCGCTGGACCCAACCCCTTTCCGTGTCATTATTCCCCTACAATAAAAATCATAACATACCTTCTGAGTGTCTCTGCCTTTGTGGGTCAGAAATCCAAAATCCAGCATGACATGTATAAATATATAATAAATGTTTATAGCAGCATTTCACCATTTTGTGGTGTCTTCTGTGCTAACTTTAACGTTTGAGTTTAAAGGGGGTCACGCAGACTCTTGCAGACATGTGAGGATTACAAAGTTCATCCTAGAAAGGCTGAATTAGAACCATGATCACTATGATACACTGCAAAACTAACCTTGAATTCAACTGTATTATTTAATGTTTATGTTATTATATTATCATGAACCTCCTGTGGCTAAAATTGTGTAAAACTCACGATGCTTGAGTCTGCAGTCTTATTAGTGGGGAGTAAAAATAATTCCAGTCATCCCCAGCAGCTCCCCAACTCCCTGGCTTGCTCCTTGTTTCTCCTCCCTTTTCTTCAGCTCATTTAGACTGTAGTTGTTTCAGGCTTGCGTCAGTGAAAAGCTCCCCGCCTCGTCAATAAAGCAACCATTAGTAGCTGATTGAGTTTGTGCTTGTGTACCGACAGAACATTGGATTGGGTGAGTGGAGGAAAGAAGCAGGGAGGAGAGACAACAGCAATGGTGAGATTCGATATTTTGATGCATGTTGGCTGTGTCTGTCCCAACTAATTTAAGCGACTGCAACCACTCAAATTGTTTTTTTTTTCTTTTTTGCAGAGTGAAGCAGATCAGACTCAGGTGGTTATGACCACAGTTTTTTAAAAATACATGGAATGTATCTGTACCCCCTTAATATACAATTAGACAAAGACAAGTTAAGTAAATACAAAATGAGTTTTTAAAAAAGTTAACCAACAAACTTGAGTCTTTTTAAACCTGATTAAAAGTTGTACCACTCTTGGTGGTAACAGATGCCAAGAGATATTAAATAACTATCTTTTCCGATGGTGTGGAAAAACAACCAAACTTGTCTACTCTTCAGACTGTTTAAACTCAACCACAATTAAGTTTTTTTTGAAGTGCTTAGTTAAGGTCATGCCAATCGAAAACCTTTCATTTATATATATTTGAGACACTGAAAGGTGGAATTGTGTTATGTGCTTCAGATCGTTGTCCTGCAGCATAAACATAAGGACGTTTAAGCTTAAAATCAAATAGTGATGGCTGGAGAAAAACTTCTTGTGAGGAGCAGAATTAATGGTTCAGTTTATTACATTACAAGTCATCCAGGTGTTGAAGTTATGTAGCAGTATGCCAATATGAAGTGCTTTCTCTACTTTCCCAGTATTATAGAACAGAATATAAGCTTTGGTGTCACTCATTACTGCTATTCCTTTGTAACAGCAGCAGTCACAGGCACATATAAAAACATATAAAACAAGAGGTAAACAGAGTAAAACAGGAAGGATAAGATACTGTACAGTTAAGGCAGGAATTTGCATAAACACTGCATAGTTTTAATGTTCAGAAAACTAGCACGAACCTAAGCACTTATTTGGTGTGCTGGGAGCAGGGATGGTTATAAAGTAGAGCAGCTGCTTGGAGGAAGGATCAGCGATAACACTCCTTTGTGCATTTAGAATGCAGCAGTCTGTCACTGAAGGATATTTAGACAAAGTAGTTTTACACCAGATTTGCCGATTTTCTAAAAGTTCCTCTTCATCTCGCCAGTCCAAATAATACTATCCCAGAAGTCTTAGGGATCATCAACATTCTTTCGGGCAAATTTTGAGACAGACCTTTCCTTTTTTTTTGTTTTATTAACGATCAACAGTTTTTATCTTGAGATACCCCCTGTGGGGGCAGGGCTAAGCCATTAAGAGGTTTAAAAAACAAGTAAAGGAATTTTAAAATGAAATCTAAAATATACTAGCAGCCAATGCAGAGAGGCTAAAATAAGGGAAATGTGTTCAGATTTTTCTTGTACCTGTTAAGTGACATGCAGCAGCATTCTGTGTCCTCTTGAGCTGGGAGATGCACAAATCACTGACTTCTTTATAAAGTGCTTTACAGTAATCTAGTCGAGCCGGCATGGATTACGGTTTCGAAATGCTGTTAAGAAAGGATAGACCTTACTTGAATCCCTGATGCTCTCTTTGTATCTTTTTGGCAGGTCAGCCACTACTATGAGAATGTCACCATAATTTTTGTGATTTTTCCCTCATTTATAGTGAACAATTTGTTGGCTGGGGTATTAAAGGAGAGCCATTGCAACCCTTTCCAGACTGATTAATGTTAATGGTTGCGGGATTTATTGATTTTGAGTCCTATATTCTACGTTATGTTAGATCTAGTGTAAATTATTTTCTTTTTATTAAAAAATCAGAGTTAAGATGCAATGTAACAAGGTGAAAGGTTATTTTGATCTATTTTCACAATTTGTCCCCCAAAAAAGAGGTCATTATCAAGCTGATTTTTTTATTCATTAAAGTTATTCTTTGATCTTTTTTCTGTGACATGTAACATTTAATTGTGACAAAATTGTTCGGGGAGAACCACATTTTCATGATAGTGAAACCAAACATTAGTTTATTCTTTTTTCATAAAACATTCGTTATTGATACTGACAACAAGGTCAGGTCAAGCAAGATTCATCAACCTTGCTGTTCTTCTTTCTTCATCTAGTTGAGAAGTCCCGCTAAATACTTGAAATATAATCAGTCCCCTTCCCCTCAGCTTTCCATGTTACTTAAACAGGGAGCCAGTGAATCCCGCTTACAGAACAGCAGACCACATAAAGACTGTGGGAACCACTGCAAGAGAGTTGGTAAAGGTCAAACGGTTTGTTTCACTGATATTTGCAAAGACATCATACACATTAGCAACCTGCAGAGAGACTTTTTTAATCGTTTTCTTATTCCCTGACTGTATATTAACAGTTATCTGGTCTGTTATTGGAGATGCTCAACATGGTGTGGAACTATCAGGCGGCTCAGATGATGGCTTTCTGTTGTCAGGCGAGCGGTGGAAGATGTAATTTGTCTCTAAGACCAATGTGCAATTTTGTTTTAGCTCGGTAATAGTTTCAGGAGTGTTTTCTTTCTGCTTCTCTACAGCTAAATTTCTTATCATATATTTTTGAGCGTGGGTAGACCGTAAATTTCCCTTGACCTGTTTGTTGAAACCAACACTAATAAAAGAAGTCACACTTAGTCAAAATCCATCCATTCGAAAAATGTAAAACAACCATCACTGAAATATAAAGTCCCCAAAGAAACCTGCTCACAAGCTGTGTTAAAATCATAAATATTATACGGAAGGGTTCAATAAAATTGGACATTTAGACAAGTGTTCATGTATATTTAGCGTATCTTAGATCACAATACACTGGATAGAGACTCTATCCACCAATATACATCAATAAGAATTTCTTATTGGCACTCTATTCTTAGTTGCACACCATTATAAATTGGTTTAAAATCTGTCATATAGAAAATACGTTTACATTTTTTTTTTATTCGCTATGATTCCTGTTACTTATTATACAGTGCATGTTACAGCAGAATGCAACAACTCTGACTAACTCTGGTGGCATTTATTGGGATATATGTAGACTACAAAAATGTATTTTTGTCAAGTTTGTGGTAAAGGCTTTATGGTGTGCCAATGCCTTTCTTCGGTATGAATATGGAAACGCTGATAGGAGGACAGACGCAGCTAAACAGAGGGAAGTACTAAAGAAATAGCTGTTGCACATTATGAAAACAATTAGACTAGGTCTGAGGTTCACCTTCCAGCTGAAGAATGACCCAAAAAATATAGTCGGAACTATTATAAATGGTCACGATCAAACCCAGTCAATGTTTTGTCACGAGTTTTACCTGAAAAATCATGACATTTTCAAATCTATTTCTATTTATTGGTAATGAGTCTTTTATATAATGAAAAGGAAAAATCTGTAAAACTTTCCATCTTAAGGTATTCCAGGTTGATAGATATACACCTAAAGAAAAAGCACAAGAGGTGTTAATATTACTGAAAGTTGCCATGGTGTGCCTCAGTCTGGAGTAAATGTCCCAGATCATCTTATAGACCTTGACCTTTTCTTCTTTGATATGTTCAAATTTAACACAAATCCATTTTTCAGACTGCATTTATCCTCTGCAGGTGAAATATGTCTTGCCTGGAATTACATGTTCTGCCCATGAAAGACCTCCTGTATAATGACTTCCATGTGAAATCGTTTTTTTTAAATGCATAAAGCCTCATGCTGCATAAACTGCATTTGAACATTGAATTGCATATATCCCCCCTGGGAATCAATCACAAATAAGAGGCTTCACTACCTTATTCGTGTGCCACTTTAAGTAAAATTGATTTATCATTCAGAGGACATCGCTGTCAGAGCCTTCCTTATTTTTCTAATAGAAATCTTGAATGATTAGAAATGATTAAAAAAGAAAATTATTTGTTATCAAAATGACAAGGGATCAAAAGGAGAGTCAGATATTGGGAATTCGTCAATAATAATAAATATTTTGTATACAAGAACATTTCTTGAATACTGAAGCTAAAATAGAGTTTATTCACAATTCAGTACGGAATTCACTTTGTTAAGTTCTTTCAGAAAATATTTGACCTTTTTACTACATATATATTTTTATGGGTAAGCCTTCTTTTCATTTACCACTTAATTAAAAAAAATGCTGACCAAAAGAGAGCTTCTTATTAATTTACTTTTAACATGTCAGAGTGTTTCTTCACCAATATTTCATTAAGATCAACCCAAATGTGCCAGTTTTTACGCCGTGATGCTCCAGATGTAGAACCCCGTTCAGTATTCACACACATAACGTCCACTATGACTCACAGCTCGATCACACAAAACTCAATCATTTCTGAAGCCACTATTGGTCTCGGCAACAGGCTAAGTGCATGGCTGACCCTCCTGATTGAAACAGCCGACTCAGCGGTTTGAAAAACAAATTCTATCAGCTAATATAAAGCTTAACTAAGAACTGTCAGTTGTCAGTGATTTTTAGACGGGTGTCATGCCTAATAAAAGGAAAACAAGATCCAGTGCCCCTTGGCGCAGATGAGCAAATAATCTGCATCTCCACCTGAGAGAAATAAAATAAAAGTCTAATGATTAATTTTTTTTAGTTAAAAGTTGTTAAAACAAACAATGAAACAGTCATTTGTCCAAACATGCATCACAAAAAAACTTCCCACAGAGGATTGATTGCACTATTGATAAAGAAGAATGTGGCAGTGATGGTGGTGGCACTTCTCCATATACAAATAAATGAGCACATCAACAAAAACTGGTTTTCATAATTTTCATTACTATACACCTATTCTGTCATACTGATGTTAATTCTTCAGACCAACATAAACAAAGTACTCTCAGGAGATGTTTACAAAGGTTTATTGCTTAGGTGGATATGGGAAGAGGGAATCCAGAAATCGCCAACGGGAACTGCAGGTATGATGTGACACAGGAAACAGCGAGGCAGCAGTAAACGGCAAGAAAACAACGGACATCAACGACGTGGGAGACCGGGAACTTCTGAGGGTGAGGACAGGTGAGGTGAGTTCAGTCGTGTGTGAGTGGAATGAATGAAAGGAACGATCCTACTGGGATGGTTGTCTTGAGTCGCCAGGGAGGAGTCAGCAGGGAGTCTTTTCCGGAGATGAGGTTGATGTTGGATCCAGAGGAGGTCAGAGCAGTAGATGGTGATGATGCTGGAGCGGACAGATCAAGCTTCAGCCAAGAGGAGTTGGAACCAGATGGTAAGTGAGACCAAAGAGATAACTGTTGGAGGTTTTGTAGATGAGAGGGAGAGACCTGGGACGCAGACACAATGAGGGTAGATGGTGAGAGAGGTTGGTAGCAAAACACAAAAATGTTTCATAAGAAACTCTACAAATACCCTAGTATCAAAGTACCAGAAACTACAAGAGATAATAACTAGAAGCACTAGAATAATAGAACGCAGGGGGCACTGAGGATAAGATTACCAGTGGTAGATAATACTCAGGCGACGAGTAGCTGGTTCCCCACTCCTCTTTTACTGCCTCAGCTCGTCAGAGGTAACCAGATGCACCTGTGAAGGAAGCTTCAGCATCCGAGGACTAGTGACCACTACTGGATACCTGAGGAAGTGACTAGAACAAGACTCCTGCTGACATATTCACATAGAGTGCTGTGAAAAAAGCCTGTTTTTGCTCCTTACCGGTTTCTTCTGTTTATGCTTTTTGGTCCCACTTCAGTGTTTCGGATCATCAAACTAGGTTTAAAAGAGATGATAACTTGAGTAAATATAAAATGCAGTTTTCCTTTGATGACTTCAATCAAGTGGAAAAAGCTATTTAAAACCACCCTGCCCCTATGTCTACAAGTAATTGCCCTCTAATTACTCTTGAGACCAGAAATCCATATATATGAATAAAAAGATACATAAACCTTTTTTCCTTCACTGTCGGAAATTCAATCTGGCAACACTTTTCTTGCTTTAATTAATCAAATTATTTGTGTATGCTAAATACCCCATTAATGAGAGATACAATCATTTTATAATAAAGTTTTTGGGTTTTCCTCAACGTGCTTCTAACTTGCTGGACTATTCCTCCTGACAGAAAGGGTGGAGTTGAGCTTTTCAGATCTGGACAAAAATTCTTTATAGGATTAGGATTAGTGCTTTGTGATTGTCACGCCAAACCATTGACTGTTAAGCCATTTTAAAAAACACTTTTAAAGGCTCCATGATTAGGGTAATTTACCATTTGAAAGACCTATTTGCTCACAAGCTTTAACTTCCAGGCGAAAGTCTTAAGATGTGGCTTTACTGAATTCACATGACGTCATTTACTCATGTTGCCGCATTAGGATGCTACCACTATCATACTTCAAAGTTAGCATTGTATTACTTTTTATGATCTGTTTATTTCACGCTAACGTTAACGATTTGGAAACATAAATACTGTACCTGATATTTTTAGTATCCCTCATAACGCTACCAATGTTCTTCTAACAATAAGTAAATTCTACCATATTTATAAGACACATTATATACCTATGAGCAAAAAAACAGCCTTTCTGTGGCTATAAATGGAAAAAGATCTGTATTTTTTTTGTTTTTTTTGTTTTTTTTAGATTAATAAGACATTTATTGGTACATTGAAAAAGAAGTTAAGCCTTTGTACATAGTAAAACATAATTTTCTTGTTATTAAAATCCTTACAGTTTTATGTTGTATAATCAGGCAAATTGAAAAATCAAATACAAGAACCGTCTAAAGTACAAAATTATGAACATCATCATGTTTAGGATGACTGTAAACATCAAGCACAACTATTTTTAACAAACCTGATATTTCCAGCATATAAACTAAGAAGCACACACAATCCATGTTTTAACACAGATTAAAATAAAGCATGTGTATGAGCATGACTAAATAACAGTTATTACACTGAACAAGATTTTAATATTCTTAAATATTTAGGACTCTCAATATTATTCTCTTTACATTTTAGTTATTCAATAACAGTAAAACATGTCAAACTTGATTTTCCCCTTCATTTTCTCCATTTCACCACATCTTACATCATAGCTCCATGCAGAAAAATAACCAAAAGTTGAAAAAATACTTTAAGAAAGTATCATTAATCAAAAAGTTTAAAGTCAAACCTAATGCTGGCCACTCAGTGGTACATTTGCAATGACCTGTATTTGTATAGTTCTTTATCATCTTCAACGGAAAACATCAAACTGAATTGTTGTGTAGAGTACATTGCTGTGTTATAATAAGGAATAGTTCCCTGGTGAACTTCTTTAGGAGAGTTGTTTTTGCGTATGTCTAGGTTTGTCAATCGCCTGTCCACACTTGGTTCATTCGCAGGCTAAAACCTCTTTCATTCATTTGTATGTTTTATCAATCAAATCTTACTTTGTTTCTCAGTTTAAATTATGTTCTGTCAGGTACAAAAAGTAGGGAAAGAGTATGAAAACGGTTTTAATTTAATTTTACATCAGCCAGTGTAAATATTAACTTCTGTGATTGCATCACAACTTAAGTCAAATGATGAAACAGATTTCTTTAGTCAAGGTTGGAATTGAATTGAATTAAAGAAATCAACATTTATTCTTAATAATTCTGGCACCTGTGATTTAGTTTTTTTGGGGGGAAAAATAAGTTTGTCCCTAAAAATCAAGCATTGCTGTGTGTCCCTTTTAATCCTCACTCCATATTACAGTATCATCTCCATCCATCCATCCATCCATCCATTATTAAACCCGCTTATCCTCGTGGGGTTGCATAGGTGCTGTTGCTTATCTCCAGCTCACAATGGGCGAGAGGCAGGGGTACACCCTGGACAGCTCGACAATCCATCGCAGGGCAACACACAGACACGCAGGACAAACCACTCATGCACACACTCACAAGAATACCCAATTAGCCTAACAGTCACGTTTTTGGACTACACAGGAAAAACATGAAAGCTCCTCCTTTCCATCTTTGACCCAGAATTAGATCAGCAGACTGACCTTACCATATGGTGGTGTCACAAGTGTGTCAAATTGTTAATATTTGGTACACTTTTAAACTTTCAAGCCTTATATTTTTCGAACCTAAATTTAAAGTTTTCAGCAATTGTATTTTGAAAACAAACAAAACAAACAAACAAAAAAAACCCGTAAGAAAGCAAAGTGTTTAGCCCTTAATTGAACTTTTCAATTCGACAGGGTGGATGCAAACAACCCTAACCCACAAAATGCCAACTTGTCCTCATTTAACCACATAAAAAAGGCTTTGGAGTCTACAGAGGAAAAACCTTTTTAGTACAAGCATCATGGTATATAACAATAAATGGTAAACCTTATAAGTATATTGCACATTCTATGATTATTTAACTATAAAAAGAAAATATTAAATCTTATAACAACTTACAGTGAAATGATAATTACAATTTTAGTGATTCTAAAGTTTTTTTTTAAGTCAGCTATATAAATAGTGGTTTGTATTAGTGTACAACCTCTGATCCAAGCTCTTTTAAATTTAAAATTACACATTTATAAGAGGAAACAAATGGCAAAAAAATAAATAAATAAAGATCAGCAGAAACCTTATGTGTGCACACCTTTTAGAGTAAATAAACTATAAGTTATTTTCAACTTTCACTTTCACACTGGACATCTGTTACATTTAACCTGATTAACAAAAAAAAAGACTGCAACTGTTCTAACATTAGCTCATTTTTGTCCCTTATCTAAAGTCCTAGTTGGATGAGATGGTCCAAATTATCAAAGTTAATTAATGTCATAAAGGCATCAGGCAGGGAGAAAGTTCTAATCAAACAAAACATTCACCAAGGAATACGACATACAGTATAGAAATCAAGTCTGAAACTATAAAACAAGGCTGCTGAGATTTTCACAACAACACTGAAAGTAATTTACAGCAACAATTTACAATAGATACTAGTTTTCTTCCGCAACAGTGACACAAGATTCTGTGTTCTCCAAACGACTAAATAAGAAATAAGAAATAAGTCTTTTGTTTCAAAGAAAACATGTGAAAGAGTTAATGAAAACAAACTTGAACTTTTGGGCCAGAATTCTCGAAACACAGTGATGGAAGCATCATGGTCGTGTTGTGGGAAAATTCTTTCATACTCTGATCTTTTTTAGACTTCACACCTGTGATTTCTGTGTTTTTTTATTTAGAAGAAATGGGCTATAAATTCATTTTTAGGAGAGTTTATGGTAACTCTCCCTGAACTATTTTACCTCAAGGGGATGGAACAGAGATGGGACGGGGTCTAGGGGCTATATTCCAAAACTCTTTAAAGTTGAGATAACACCGACATACTGGTATAAATGTTTGCTTTTAATTGTGTTCGGGGCTCTGGCTCTCTGATTTACTCAGAGACAGGGTCTTTAAACACTTTATGCCTTTGAATAAGGCATAAAGTAATTTACAGCAACAATTTACAATAGATACTAGTTTTCTTCCGCAACAGTGACACAAGATTCTGTGTTCTCCGAACGACTAAATAAGAAATAAGAAATAAGTCTTTTGTTTCAAAGAAAACATGTTGTGAAAGAGTTAATGAAAACAAACTTGAACATTTGGGCCAGAATTCTCGAAACACAAAATACTCAGAGACTGGGTCTTCAAACACTTTATGCCTTTGAATAAACTTACAAAGACAAAGATGCATCATTCTCTGTTTTACTGAGTGATGTTCTTTCCCTCTTTGGTCCAGAAAAAAATCCACAACAGTCTAAAGTTGATTTAGAAATGGAAGAAAGAACATCTTAATACATTCAATTTTGACCAAACACCTTGAAATGTCTGTTCAATGGCAAGTTAAAGAAAAACTATCATGCACATACACAGAACTCTGCACAATCTGAGATTTTTGGAGACCTACTGCAGAGTAAACTAGGGAAATATTGCCAGACCAAGACATATGATCCTGGTAAACTTGTCAAAACTTCTTGCCGTTTAGGAAAAAGCACTTCATGCAACAGAAAAACAGAAATCACTGTGAGAACACCATACCTTTCACGTAACATGGTGGTGGTAGGATAATACTTTCCTCAGCAGGAACTGGGAAAACATAGTGATGTTGAAGCCTGAACTGGTGTTTGATTATGCCAATCACAATAACAGACAGCCTGAGCTTTCATTTACTGTTTTCTCAAAGACATCAGTCCCCTTTGGGTTTGGATGTGAGTGTATGGGAAACGTTTAAATGACTCGAGGTGGAATTGAGTGAATAATAATTTATTGTAGGGGATGATTTATGAACATAAACAAACACAACGACAACAATAAACAAACACAACTTATGAATACAGGAAGGGAGGAAATAAACTGGGACAACGATACTAATAACTACAAAACGAGAGGGGAAGCACAAGAACCCGGAGACTACAGAATAAAGACACGAAACTGAAACCAAACAGAGAAACACGTGATGAGACCACGGGAGCTAACCAAAATGAAGAGCCAGGACAGAGAACTTAGCGAGCAAGAGACTTACAGGAGACGTGGGGCGAGAAACTCTGGAGCGAGACGAGAAGCCGGCAAGAAAGCTACGGGAAGAACCTCAGGGTAAACATCAGGACGGGCATAAGAGAAGGACATCAGGGAAAGACCTCAGGGAGGACAACATGGAATGACAACAGACGATCCAGCGGTGAGTGAATGAATGAGAAGGGCTTAAATACTGTGAAGCAGGAGGTGGAGCAGTGGAGGAGATAACCGGATGATGCAAAACAGCTGTAAATGATAATGAGTGAAGACACAGATACAAACACAGGAAGAAACAGAACCAAACCAAAACATGGATCCTGACAGTGAGAATGTAATACCAAAGGAAACTCAATGAAATAAAAACTCAAAATGGCGTTAAGAGTCTCCTACACTAATATTTTTAAAAAAGGGACTCCCTTTGATTAAATGATGCACTGGGTTTTCATCTTAGTTAAATTACAGATCTAATTTACACACTTAATATACTTTTATTTACTGATATAATTTACATGTTGTGTGGTAAGCATAAGGATTTGATCATTATATACAACTGATTGTCAAACTACTGACAGAAAAATTATTTTACCATCAAACTGACAGCTAAACTTTGTGTACTTTTGATGTTAATAGCGTTCAATATTGAATGAACCCTCATTTAAAAAGTGAAGATTCCCTTTATCGCCTTTTAGGACTTTTGATGATGTTTTAGGCCAAGTATTAAGGGTATTGAAAAGTCTTAGCGGCATTCAGAGCTTCAAACTTTAAGTCTGCTTACACTTTTAAATATGATTGCTCACTTTTATGAAGTAAGAAAAAAACACTCATGTGAGGCCTATATTTATGCATCATATAGGAAATTATTTATTGGTCCTTAGAATTTCTTCAAAGATTTCTAAGTGTTGACAACTTGAAGCAAGCATTTATTCCAAAGCATCATCAATTTTAAGTCAGAAATAAAACAGTACATCTCACTGGGAGATTACCCAGTTGTTTCAAAGGCAACTACTCAAAACCGTCTATTAAAAACACAGCAAAGCAACTGCGCACACACTAATTACTTGAGAAACTCATTGAAGAGTAACCTAGCTTTTGACATGTCTAAATACTTCAGCAATTTTCCTTAATGATTATGCAAAGTCAGTCACATAGAGACTGATTAATATTGCTGTGTCTTGTTTAGGGGTTGTTCATATTAATAACATAAAATAAGGGGATGGTATTTGATAAAGGAACAGGAAAAGGATTATTATAAATGTAAATCTATTTAAAGTATCCAAAAGAAGTTAAATGCAAACTTTTTTATGACATTTGCCAAATATTAGCATCTAGGTTTTAATTTTCTGAAAGTTAACCCTTAGTTTTCATACCAACCCATCTTTGTATGTTTTATGAGTCTTCTCTGTTTCCCTTCACATTCCTTTATACCATTTCTCCGTATTTCCTGCAGACTCCCTAGGCTCTCCTCCAGTCCATGTTAAGGGAGTTGTCACCAGGGCAAACAAATTAGAGCCAGTGGTTGCCTTAGCAGGAAACACGTCTGCTCCATGGCTGATTCCTGGTGGCAGCTCAACCGTCTTTCCTGTCCACCCTCAAACACATTATCTTTGATCATTCCCGTATCTCCCTGCTTAAAGTACAAACCTCCTTGCGATCTAACACGCATCAATGAGGAACTGGAGTACCCGTAGCAATGTACAACTAATGTTGGCCGTCAGAAATACTTTCAGTTAATGAATCTGGACTTTATAACAGAGTACTAAGAAGCAACTTTAAATGGTAAAAGGGTTCTTAAGACTTTCAAGGCTTCTTATTTGAGAACTGCAATAAAATTAAGCATCATATCTGAAAATCTTCTAATTAAAACTAATAAAAACGTAATCTTTAAGAGAAGACTTATAAGGTGTACGTTTTGAAAACAACACATTTTACTAAAGAACGAAAGACTCAAATATTTGTGTTGAGGGAGAAAGTGAGAAAAAACAATGGACTGTTTTCCAGGAATATTTGCGCAGGCTTGATTTGTTGACCCTTTGATCGCTTTGATTTTATGCTTCTTCATTTACCCAGATTCCATTATTTAATTAGAAGTGTTGTTGTGATAGTTTATCTTGTAGCTTAGAGTGTTTTTCTCCTTTTCTCCCATGCTTCTCTTGCACTGCATGCCAGGCAACCCTGTCATGCTCCATAAGCATTAGTTCAACTGCACTTTAAAACCCCCCCAAATCAAAACAACCAGCCATCATTAAATCTGCGAAGCACATCGAAGGGAAACTTAGTAGAGCATTTGTGATTAGTAGAGTATTTCAGATACTTAGTTGATTGATTCTTTTGATCTTCAAAATAAAAGCAAATCGCAGGTTTTTTTTTTTTTTTTAAATGTACTGCTTCTTTATGTCATGCTGTAAAATTTCTCAAAAAAGATCCCCACAGGGTAAAGTTTTAATGTGCTCAGAATGAGAATGTGGCTGCCTAGAACAATACTCATCAGTTATCGAGGCCATTTGTGGGTCTGTTATTGTCACTCAAATGTCCTAATCGTCTTCGGGTGCAATGACCTGTGGAGCTAATTGAGCAGTCTGGGACTGGGAAACGGATGGGCAGACGGATGAATGTGCACAAGCATGCATGAAAGAACGTGCTCGGGAAATTTATTTTTTATTTTTTTGTCTTGCATTTCCTTATTAGACAAAAGAGGCTAACACAAATCTTAAAACATTTAGATGGGGCGAAGAGAGGAACAGGAGATGAAGGTTATCAGTTGGAGCTCTGTCTCATTACACACTGAATTTTAGAGTTGTTCTCTTTTCCCTGTACAAAAAGTCCACACCCCATTACCCCTGGCCTTACCCACAAAGTTGGACGGCTGGCTTGGGGGGGCAAAAGACAATGATACGTGCAGCCGTGCCAAAATACACATTGTTCGGAGCCGAGCTGTAATGGAGAGGCAAGAGGGTGGAGACGAGGTCCTGGTCCGCTGGCCGCGGGATGCAGACGTAGCAGCTCAACTGATGCAGAGAAGGAAATGATGGAGGGAGAAAAAAAGAGGGGATGATGGGGGGGACAACTCATGATAAACACATCCATCCTCATTATTGAAATAACCCGCCTGTCATGCACCAGTGCAGACACTCTCTATAACCCACCACCCCCCAACCTCATCTTTGTCATTCACCATCGGTCGCTCACACATACGCACATTGTAAATGGATGTACTGCTGCAAAAAAAAAGTTAATTTGGAAATTCCATTTTATTCACATCCGTTCTTCTGGTATACAGTAAAACAATCGGTAAGATCTCAGAAGTGCTGATCAAAATCACTTTGAGGTGTAATTTGAACAGTTGAACAAGGTAGCATTGTGAGCTCATCAACCATTCCTGTTCTGTCCACCGACCGTGAGAAACGTTGAGAGAAGCACCGCTTGGGTTAGGATGCTAGCTGGAGGGCTTACAGAAGGAAAATGCACAAAGACATAAACAGATTCCTGTTGTTTGAGCATGCTCTTTGGTCTACCCTGACTTATTTAGGGAGGCTATCACACTGAATTTGGCCTTTCGCCTGGGTACTATTGGGTTAATGTTATGATACAGTTAACACACGTCTCTTAATGACTCTCCTCAACACAAAAATCAAATAATAGCCTTAAAGAACTTGTTTTTGTTTATGTAAAGAACTCCATCTTCTTAAAGGTTACAGTAGATGTTAGATGCTGTTTCAACTTTTATTATCTGTTTGTATCCGTTCCATTCCAATTCTCTGTTATGCATGTCTATAAAATAAAATACAATGAAGTTTTCTGGCTGCAACAAGACAAACTGTTAATTTACGAGGATTTGAGTAGTGTGAATTCTTCCATTGCAGCCCATAACTTAAACCTATTAGATGAAAGTATTTGAGATTTTGCTTAAAGATGTAAAATAACTAAAAATTTAACTAAATTAATGAAAATAGAATTAAATAAGACAAAACAGGGGTCGCATTCTCCGCTAAGGGGTCATACAAATCAGCAATTGAAAGATAACCATAATTAGACACATAGGAAATCCCAAATAGTTGGCTCCCAGAGATTTTCTATGAGACTCCATTATCCATGGTTGCCTGGGAGGTGAGCCATGTTACTCATGCAGGAAAATGACCATGTTGGCAAAAAACTGGTTGAATGGTGATATTAGTGTTCATTAAACAGAAAACGAATAGAAATTTAGAAACTTAAAATCATATTAGCTTTATTATCTTACTGATAATTATTTAAATGGTATTTATTTTCAATCCCCGATTAGTGAGAGAATATGTGGTTAGCGATTATTCAAAGGTTTCATCCTTGATACTTTACACCTGTTATGCACAAAATGTTTTTTGAGTATACAAGCGATCACAAATTTTAATCATCTTTCTACAGCTTAAGTCATGAGTGAAGTAATGTCTTTCACATAACGTGCTATGTTTAGCTGTGCATGTGTAGATGTAGCTATAGCTATACATATCACAACTAATACTGATAAGGAAACCAGGTTACATTAAAAACGTTTCATCTTAAATATAATCGAAGCAGCACATGTTGAAAAATATATTTTGTTGAAGAATTTCAACATACATTTTTTCAATTTTACTTTGAATATATCAACCAAACAGGCTCTACAGCATTCAGTAAAGGACTAAGTAAGAGCATATAAAATATGCCCAAACGCATTAAAATGCTTTTGAATGTAAATAATCCTACAGATGTTGGAGTAAATTATCTTCTTGGATTTGTATAGCATTCCTTTATCTGCAAATGTAACAAAAAATGTGATCAACCAGATAAATCCCTGTTTGTACCTCTTTACCAAACAACCCCATTTCATTTAAAAAACAATTTTTTCGTTTTTCCTTAGTTTTTGCTCTTTAATTCAGTACAGCAAACAGGCCCGGACTGGCCATATGGAGAACCGGGAGTATTCCCGATGCGCCGGCCTAATATTGATCTGCGTCTCTGTAAAAAAAAAAAAAAAAAAAATGTCTGCTGGCAGTGCGAATAACAGATAGACAGACCAGCGCTGGGACAAGCCACAGAGGCAGTCAGGCCAGCAGCATGTGAGGAGGGAAAGATGATTGGTTTATTTATTAAGACCCGCCCCGAACGCCCCAAAGGTCGCGCCAAAATGCAGAAAAGTAACAGATTTGTGTATTCAGTCCCCCTTGTTGCCATTATAATAAAGATTACAAGTTATAAAAACAAAACACCGACACAAAATGTTGGTGCAAATATTATTTAAAGGTTAAATATATATATTTTTAATTTTAATAATATATTTGTACCAACATTGTTTTGATTATAGTTTAAACGGAGACCCCTAAAGGAACTTGAGGCTGCACACATTCAGTCTACAGTGTAATCATAGAGCCTATATAGATTTAGCCTAGAAATTAAAATTAAGGACTGGGAAGTTAAAATCACTGATTTACACGCCACTTTATTATTATTTACTTTTTAAATTATTTATTTTTCCAGCTATTCTGATATAATCTTATCAGTCTGTGAGGATTCACAACATCTCCTCCCCCACCATCACCCTCAGCACTGGCTCCGCTCAGGGCTGTGTGCTGAGCCCCCTCCATGTTCACATCCAACCACAGCAGTGGTTGGATGCATCACAAACAGGGATGAGTCCAGCTACAGGCAGGAGGTGGAACACCTGGAGGGCTGGTGCAGAGAAAACAACCTCTGCATTAACGTAAAGAAAACCAAGGAGATGATTGTGGACTTCAGAAGACGCAAGCATGCCCACCTCCCCCTGCACATGGGAGGATCTGCGGTGGAAGTGGTCCACAGCTACAGGTACTTGGGTGTACACCTGAGCAACAACCTCACCTGGAGCAACAACACTTCCATTCTGGTCAGGAAGGCGCACCAGCGGCTCTATTTCCTCAGGAGGTTGAGCAGAGCTGGACTCGGGGGCTAAGTTCTCACCTCCTTCTACAGATGTGTGGTGGAGAGCGTCCTGTGCTCCAGCATCAACATGTGGCTTGGAAGCTGCTCTGCTGCAGACAGGAAAGCTCTGCAGAGAGTGGTGAAGGCTGCATAGAGAACTGTTGGAGTCCGCCTCCCCAGCACCACAGACATTTACACCTCCAGATGCAGGAAGAGGGCCTCCGGCATCATGAAGGAACCCACACACCCAGCACACTCACTTTTTGTCCCGCTCCCCTCAGGCAGGAGGCTGCGGAGCATCAAGTGTAAAACCACCAGACTGAGAAACAGCTTCATCCCTGAAGCTGTGAGACACTCAAACACACGCAAGGACAATTACAAATGAAAAACACTTTCTCATTTAACCGGCACTGTTCACTTTAATATCACACTTTAAAATGTCAATTAATATGTCACTTGCACTCCGAATTTTCATTGCTGCTATGTCCGAAGTCCCATATTGTAGATTCTGTATCCATATTGTAGATTCTGTGTAGTTAATCCTATTTCTCGTATAGTTCTTTAGATTTTATTATACTATTTGCACTCCGAATTTTCATTGCTGCTTTGTCCGAAGTCCCATATTGTAGATTCTGTGTTCAATCCTATTCTCGCAGAGGTCTTATAATTTATTAAAGTATTTAAAATTGCTATCAGGGTGTAAACTGGACCGGGGGAATAGAATTTCGTCCCACCTCATGTACCACATGTGATGTGATGACAAATAAAATTCCTTGATTCCTTGATTATCGTGTATATGAGTACAAGGCCAAATCAGTGAGACAGGCTAAATTATCTTACTGTATGAAATACAGTTTTTGGAAAAACTATGAACATGTGTTTTCTATTCAAAGGTGGTGATGGTGATGACACCAGCCCTGCTGGTACTTCAGGAGAAATAGAGCATTTGGGAGAAGTTACAAAACCATTTCTACAGTAGAGCTCTAACTTAGACCCTTATTATTGTGTAAAACCTTTATTATCTTAGTACTATTACATTAACAGCAGTAACGTTGCTGTATATTACAACCTCAGAAATTACAGTAGGTCTAATAGGTGACCTTTTATTTGGAATTTGCTATAAGTGTGTATGTGCAATCGCCTAATGTGTTTTGTGCCCATGCATTCAGGTGTGGGTTTAAACATGTATTTGTGTGAACATGCATGCGTAGCAAGCCCAGGGTGGCCTGGTTACATGACTGACTCCTGGCCTGAAACAATCTCCCAGTCTGGCCCTGACAGCAAATGTGCTATTTTGCCAAGCAGAAAATAGCTGGAGGGTAAAATTGACAAAGCACTATGATCCCCTTTTACTTTGCAATCCTAACGCTATTTTTCTTTTTTGTCTGTTGCACCGAGATTATTGCCGCTATCCTAAAACTTTTTGTTTTTTATTTAAACTGTTATTGTCCTAGATGTACATCACATTCTAATAAATTTTTTTAAAGCAAATCTACCTCTGTGCCCTTTTTTAAAATTGGTAGCACCTAAAAACGTAGGTTGTGCAAACAGAGTTCAATTGTAGCTTTTGTTCATCTGCCCAGAAGGTTATATTTATGATGTCATGTTGCAATACAACTATTTTGGCCACAGGTGTGATTCACATTAGTTGTAATTTATTTCACCACCAAATACTATATACTGGGATATTTTTTTAATCCAAATTGTTACTCTTTGGCACATAACCACATTATTTTCCTAATTTTTCAAAAATATTAACATTAATTAAGCTATTTTCTTCACATATTTCTTCAGGATATTTTTTATCGGGAAAACGGAATATCCTGCCTAAACGTTTTTCCTTAGTAACCACATTTTGTTATTTTCAGCAGGTTGAATAGTAAGGTACAGTTCCAGCTTCATTTAAAGTGTGATTAAAATGTACTTTCTTAATGATCTGAGTATTGATGAAAAAACATCCAGTGTGTTACACATCTGTGTTTTAGGCTGCACTGGATGTTTTTTTTTAAAGTATAATAAGGATAAACAATAAAAAACAAAACAAAAAAGTAAAAGGGTTTCTTGATCCATAAGGCCTGCTTTGTTTCTGCTGAGTAGTGTTTATACTCAAAATGATTAATGAACAAAATGGGAAGGAGAACCTTTGGATCAGTTTTACAATGTAAGCAATCTTTTGGCACTTGTCACCTCATTTCCCCTTGATCAAAACCACTGATCCTGAGCAGCATTTGTTTTCCATGAAGAATGTCAAGACAACAATGAGCTATGCTGTCCTGATTTTATTTCCTCAAGGTATTAACTTTCAAAGCGTAACCACAGACCACTGGTAAGACACAATGGTCAGCCCTCTATTGACTTAAATGCAAGATGTGCTCAACTGCAACTGTTGGCAACAGAAAAGTGTAGCAGTAAGCAACATATATTTGACGCTGTTACTTGAAATCAGCACTTTGTTGGTGTCCACAGAGAAATATGAAAACATTGCCAGTATAGTTAATAAGTTATGCATGTTTTTACATCGCATCCGATAAAGCTTGAGAATTCAAATGCACCATCACCTGCTCAAGCAACAGTTCAAGGCGTCGGTTCGGGCTCTGCTGGGGGAAGCTGTCAGTCTGACAGCTGGTACAGAACTAATCTCACCTCACTCCATCTGCCAGCTCCAGTAATTGTTCATATACGAGTGGCCCTGCCCAGCTGGAATAAGGTGTGCGTGTGTTTGTGTGTATTGGTGGTAGAGTGGTTTGGAAGTCTGTCTGCAGCTCAAGCCAGTGGGGCGGGTGGCCTCTGATTTCAGCAGATGCCAGGTGTTGGGTATCACCTGCTGCTCGGCGCACATAGTGTCAGACTCACACAAGGCCCCTATGCCATAAGATCTGTGTCAAAAATAATATTAGACTCTCAGTAAAATAATGTTCCATAAACATTTATAGAGGTTTTTATAGAATAGAATAGAATAGAATAGAATAGAATAGAAGTACTTTATTCATCCCCGCAGTGAAATTACTTCGCAGGTGCAGCATACAGACAAGGAGTAGTAGTCTAAATAAAAAATTAAATAAATTCAATCTTGATCTTAAAAAAAAGTAGCTTATTAGTAAATTAGGACTAACTATAAATCAAGTTAGGAGTTTGTGTTTCAAAAATATATCAGTGACTCTTTATCTTTATTTTCAGAACATTGTGCCACTTTATAATATACTAATTTAAAACAGATGCAAACTAGTGTTTCCTGATTGGAAAATCAATGAAAAAATAGTTTGATCCTTTTTATGTGGCCATGCAAACACAGCCTCTGTCCCTACCGTTTTAGTTTCCCAGACAATATACCGCTAACATGTGTGAAGAAACGGTGCAGTGTGTAGCACTGTTGCCTTGTAGCAAGAAGGCTCTGAGTTTGTATGTTCTCCCGGTGCATACGTGGGTTCTTTCCAGGTACTCCAGCTTCGTACCACAGTCCAAACACATGACTGTTAGGCTTATTGGGTATTCTAAATTGTCCTTAGTTGTGAGTGTGTGGGTGAGTGGTTGTTCGTCCTGTGTGTCTCTGTGTTGGCCTGCGATGGACTGGCGACCTGTCCAGTGTGTACCACAGCCTCTTGTAAGCTGGAGATAGGCACCAGCAGAACCCTGTGATCCCACAACGATAAACGGGTTGGATAATGGATGGATGGATGGATGTGTAAGGGAAAATGTAAATTACAAAGAGGAGCATCAAAGACAGATGATAGTTTGCCAACTACTTTTGCCTTAAATATCTCCTCAAACATTTGTGTACCAATGCCCATCCTTGTATTTAATATGTTAAAATATTTGCAAGTCAGGATGATGAATTAAGCCTGTTTTACATGTTGCCAATGTATCACAAATTAATTACTTAAAGACACAATAACCATTGCACAGTAACTGCTTGAATTAGAAACACTATCCTGATCATAAATTTACATTAATACAGTAAAATATTTTGATTTTCAAGTTACATATCATTTTTCTAATGTATTCCAATGGATTGTCACACTTAATTGGTGTAAACACTGTATAACGTTTTCTGTGGTGATGATACATACTGTCTATTGTAAATAACTACAATTGTATAATTTGACACAAAAACTAATTTCACAAGTAACCATCTTTTTCTATAGGTATTTATAGAAGTAACTTGAAACAATTTAGGCAGCTGAGGCCTCTGTGTCAGAATGAAAATTAAATGTGAGTGAAACATTTATTTTTATTTTTTTCAGTCTAAGTGAGGCGTTAAAGAAGCTTGTTTGTGAGCTGCTTCAATAGAACCAGGAATGGAGAAATATTGATACCAATGGTTGCTGAAATATCTTATCTTTCTCTGACATCCTAACGCTCTCGAGTTCTCCTCATTGCATTCCCATCTTATTTCACCCTCATCGTCCTCCTTGGGTGTTCATGAAAGTGTAGATTTTTTCACTATCCACCTTATGACAGTAACTATGTAGGCTCGATATTGCCAAGAGATCACAATTTCATTCCTCAAAGAAAAGACACATTTTAGGGCTTCTGGGTAATCAACCTGCATTTTGGGACGGAAATTGATTCATACATTTTTAACCAGATGAAAAAAACAACATATAAAATTTTATAGTGTGGTCATTGATGCAACCCATCATTACCCATCCCAGTGGGTGTGTGTAAGCATGTGTGTGCTGTATAATAAAGAGTAATAGCTTTGTCTGTGCAAAATTGGTCTAGTTGTCCCAGAATGATGACAAATGAATCCCTCTGTCCCCTGATGATGATGATGATGACACTAATGCATTCACAGCTCGTTTCCCCTCACTCTAATCTCCCCATGAAGAAATGACAAAGAAGTAGCCATGATAATGGAATGTTTGTGTGTGTTTAGGGTGAGGCTGCAGATAAAAGGAGTGCAAAGACAGCAAGATGTCAATCAGATTCCGCCGTTAGCATCTAATCACACCTTTTTTTCAATTTCTAATCTGTTTTCCCTTCTTTTTTAATTTCAAAAGATAGTTATTTCAACTCAGCTTATTTTATCACCTCCAACTTTGTTTCTTAGATGTAAGAGGTTAGTGGTCGATAACTAAACATTTTAAAAAGCATGGCTTATCTTCTCCTCTTTTTACACGCTACTCTCTGTCTCATCTTCGTAATGATGAACATACAACAAAGACAGACGTAAGAAAAAATCATTTGCTCCCCTTCGGCTCCACTGTGACATTTGTTTCTTGATATTTATACCACGGCTCTTTTAGTACATTATGATGCTGTTGGAGCCAGAGAACCAGTTGTGTCTGTCAGAAAGTCTATTTAACGGCATCCTTGCTTCCGAATGGTAGCTCTATCGCCTGCCAGTGCAGCACCTCTCTGAACACCACAGATAAGTCCTGCTCAATGCTTCAGCCGTCACCAGAAGCCAGCGCACTCGCAAGCCTATGCTTCACCCAGATGCATATTCAGAACAAATGAAAAACACACCACTGCGTGCTTATGAAGGGTAGCCGTTCTGCACAGATGCTTTAACTGGAGTGTAAATGTAGCCACGGGTAGTGACTCACACATTTAAACTAATACATGCAGAAAGATTCACACCTACTGCTGTGTTTCAACATGTATTTGCAAAAGCTTTTTGAATAGCCTTATTCCACTCTAAAGTGGCAGGCAAAGCATGGGTGCGGGGGAGAAAGCAGAAAAACCAGATGGAAAATCTGTTTGTGCAAAACGTGTCTGACTTTGAAATTGAAATTACATGAGAGGGTATGTTGCCAGGTACATTGACAGAGCACAAGGTGGGGAAAGAAGGCTCATTTTACTGTGCGTGATGAGCCACTTAAATGGGCCTCTTTAAAAACAAACATGTGCATTTTAAAGACGCCTTTTGACTAAAAGGGTAACCTGGCAAATCCTTAGCAGCAAGCTTATTGAGTTTTCAGTGTTTGAGGGTTGCAAATTGCTTCAACACAGGTGGAGGATGTTTTTTAAGATTGGGTGACCAGGTCTAGTTTTGTGTTTATGCCTTCTAAAACTAGGAAAAACTTGATATTTAAACCATTTGGGTGCAAATAAATTGAATAATACAACATTCTCTTTAAGATAAGATAAGATAAGATAAGATAAGATAGACTTTAATGATCCCGGAGGAAATTGTTTTGCCAGGGTTACAGAGTATCAATTAACAATTAACACGACAAACTCATCTAACATACAACACAGTACAGTACAAAATCAACATATACAAATAACTACACTACTATTTATCCCTATTTATTTATCAATGCAAAGACTAAAAAAAATACTAAAAAGTTTTGCTAGCTAGTAGCCAAAAGAATCTAGCTGGTAAAAGATAAACAGCAAAAGTGGGAAATGTGCTTGTAACTCTCAGTGATGTGAAGATCCACTTAATAAACTATATTTTTGTGAGGAGAACTAATCGAATCTCCATTCAGTGTAGAATTATCCAATCTAAATTTATCATTCTGTAATTCCAAGGTGGTTCTAATGGCAAACACACCTCCTTTGTTTTTTCCCTGAAATAATTAAAATTTTGACCCTCTGGTTGTGTTTCTAGACTCTTTCAGGACTGCCGCGGACTGACTAGAATGTGATTCCTTGGATAGTTCTCTTTGGAAAAGTGCCACTGTGCTGCAACCTTTGGATGCATGCTGGCTCCAACACACCTGAATCAAATTAATGGTTAATGACCAGGCCTTAGCAAAACAGGCTTAGTGCCAGGGAGGTTTTCCAGTCACCTGATCCAGGTGTGTGGGAGCAGGTGGGCTTTCCCAGAAGTTGCAGGACTCTGTTTCCAGGGGACTAGAGTTGCAGACCTTGTTCAACTCCTCTAAGGTGTTGGACTCAGTTTGCTCCCTAGTTTTGTTTAATGCTGTTACAGGTTATGCGCACTTTCTTCCCTCTTTTCTACAGTTTTTCCTTCCACTCAATTTTTCATGAATAAGCTTAAATAAAGTTATCTGTTTGATTTACATAAACATGTTCTCTTAATCTGCATTCTTCCATCTGCCTGTCATTTTGCTCCTAACAAAAACCTTTAAAGTTTCAAACTGCTTAAAATTGTGAAATGAATTTTTTTTGTTCAGTGCCTTTTCAGGTAAGATGACCCCAAAGGGCTTTACGTCATATTCACTCATTCACCCATTCATGCAAAAAACGATATTTCGGTTCCATTCTGTCCCAACAACCAGCTCCTTTAGGGAAGAGGCCTATCCTTATTGCTGTACAACTGTCAATTCAAAAAACAAAAATAGTTTTCACTTTTGTATATTGTGTAATAAACTTTTCCTTGTTCAGTTTTTTGGAGGTGGACTTTGACCCTAAGAAAGAGGTTCCTTATTTACAATTAATTTAGAAAACTAGTACATTAATACTTCTACACAAATCCTAAATTAGTTTGAGTCAGTTTCACTGTGCTCACTAAGTAGGTTACCTCTCAAGCATTCTTACTTAAGAGAGCACTGACTCAACCCCAAGAGTTTTTTCTTGTACCAACTTCACTCCGTCTGCATAGAGAGCCCCGATTCTGTGAGAGAGAGGAGAGCTGTGGTGGGTTTTGTATGGAAGTAGGTCAAAATGGATAACTTTTCTGGCCAGAGATGAAGGTGAGAGTTTGTGCGTGTGCGTATTAGAAATGGAAGGATGGGATGGACTGAACTTCAGGATTTACTCTTGTAGCGGAGTTGGAAATAGGAAGTGAGGAAAAAATGATTAAAAGCATGTTTACATTTAAGGAATATATGTGCTCAGCAAGAACATGATAAACGAGAGAAGGAATGAAGTGAGTTAGAGAGCTCAATTATCTCAATAGAGAGATGGAACGTGGAACCAAGAGACTTACTGGGTGATTTTCAATACTTTTTTCCGGCTTTTGGTTTTCAATTTACTGAAGTTTTAAGCTGATATAAGCCTTTTTTATTCTTTTGTGGGTTTTTGTCGCTTTGGAGAAAATATTGATGCTGAAAGAAGCCCCTCACAGTAAATCCACACAAAACATTTTCTGAAACCATCCAATGGCTGTTTTTTCAAGATAAAGGCCAAGACAAAACAACTTTGAATAATAATACTGCTATGCTCTCCGTCTGTGTATGTTTGAATGAAGTGTGCACAGCATTCATGTGTATCTGTATTGCCTGCCGAAAATGATATTGCAAAAAAAATTGCCCTCCACATGCTGCTTATCAGATTATTTTTAAACAACGAGCAATTGTGAGAACTTCTTTTAAAACAGAACTTTTGGAAGTTTGCAAATCTAGAGGAAATTGTTATTTTATAATGCACTGCTCAGCAGAAAAGACAACTAAATTACCAGTATTACAAATAAGTGCTAGAACTGGGCTGTAATCCACTCAAATCTAGACACCGACCCTGAGAAACTTTTATCAGAGCTCCACCTACATGAGGGTGTGTGGGCCTGAGTGAATTGTGGAAACACTGGATGACAGTAGTTTTACCAGAGAATAGTGGGTGACTAATAAATTATGATTACGTCGGTCTGTGCATGCAATTGTTCTAAAAGCTATTCAAATAAACAAACTCAGATTCATTATTTACTCAAGCAGGGGTGCAATATGTGATATTTTAATCTTATTGGGAATATATTTAAATGATAAGGACGATACAGGACCATTACCAGAGAGTGTAGATACTTTTTAGTATATTGTTCAAGACTGATGTATCCAAACCAACATACACTTTAGCACATTGTTTTTTTGACAGATCCGTCTAGAGTCCCAGTTTGGATCTAAGGGAAGAGCAAAATATTAGGGTGATGACAATGAGGTGTACAAACCTTAAAGATGGGCCGTTTTAACCAAAGGTAAATAGATAAAATGGAAGAAACATATTGAAAGAATAGACTTTATGCTGCAATCCTTGTAAAAATGATCCTAATCATTATTTTAACTAATATAAACAATTTGTTTTGTGATTTTGTTAGATGAAAATGTAATGACGAACATTCTTTTCTTCCAAAATTCATGTCTTTGTCATGCTGTTGTTTATTCTTTGGACCCAAATAAACAAAGTACTCTCAGGAGAGGTTTACAAAGGTTTATTT